>MU223602.1:1854727-1897585 GCA_018584345.1 Thuja plicata | reverse complement strand
TTTTGGGGGTTTTTAAAATATTTCAGGACTTAGCCAAATTTCAGGATTCAGCACGCCTTCAGCAAAGCTACCTCCCACAATCTATTTCGACTTTCTAAGATTGAATTGAAGCTGGAACAAGGATTCTTAGAGGGTTTAGACTTGTTTCATCACGAATCCTTTGGTTTTATCCCATATTCCGAAAAGATTTAGCACAACTCTTGCCCATGTTCCAGACAGACTTGATTTCTCAGCAGGCCAAAATCGCCCAAAACCAACTCTCGAACTTTACTCGCTAGACCAAGGGGCTTGAAAACTGTCACCCACAAAGACTACCTAGGACCACTACTCCTACTGCTTGCAAAAGAGGGGGTCCCCATTTACAATGGGGTGATGGTGTGAAAACCACACAACAGTATTGTCTTTTCTTTACATTTTACATTATGTATATATATGTGTTTGAATGGCTTTCACACCTCTTTAGGGTGAAAAGACAACTCTTATTACAAATTATTTTGAAAAAATAATAAACTAACTAAAAAATAACTACCTAACTTTCGGATTTGGCTTTGGTCGAAAATCCAAAACACCTTGTGAAAAGTTAATATTTTTGCTGGAGATAGGAAATTGGATTTTCCGAATTGGGTCATTTTTAGATTTTTAAAATTTGACCATCTTTATCCTCTGTCGAAATCATCTTTGTAACAGGTCTAAATTCCAACATTTTCTAAAGGTTTCGATTAGTTAGTTTTATTTATTTGTGTCATAAAACTTCCTTCCTTTGATATTTTTTAGTATGAAGAAACATGCTTCGTGATAATGGATTGGTACTTCTAAATTATCAAAATTTAGAGTACCACCACCTATCAATTCATTGCCCGATCTTAGTTTTATTTTATTTTATTTTATTTTATTTAAGTTTGAAAATGATTGTTCACCAATAAAATAAATTGTGAAGGAAAGTATGACATAGGGGCCGAAATGGTATGGGTGCTCTTCTGCCCTTAATGATGCTCTTCCGTTATTTTGTGGCGCCTCCATTCAGTTAGATTTAATACTCTGGCGGGTAATTGATTTGTTTGCGAGGTTTCCAGTCAATTTTGTCACGAGTTTTCCAGTTATGTTTGTTTGTGCGATTCGTCTTGCACATTGAATAACTTAACGCGGTTGTGTTATATGAAATATGAAGTAACAATGCTTGTAAGTTCATGATGATATGTTAGAAAACGTGAAAACATTTTTTATGCAGTGCAGCAGTTGTGAAAGGGATGGTTTCTAGATGGAGCAGGATGCCTTCTTTGTGTTCGATGGCTTCCATTGCCGAAAATTTTTATATGACGCGTCGGACATTTTCTGAAGCTGTTGAAAAGGCTAAACCTTTAGTTGAAAATAGTACCTTTTCGAAACAAGACCAGCACAAGACCAAGTTTGTTCGTGATGAACGCAGTTCTTCATTTCAGGTATTTCCAAATCGCTCCTCCTCTCCTCGCGTTTGATATGCGATTTGTAGCACTAAGATTGTTGACATCACTTCTGAATGTTTTAGTTCTATTAGCTTATTAGTCCTTAAAGTATCCCGAGATGATTCGCGAGTTGCAAGCATTGCCTGCTTTGCACGTTGATTGCATAATTTAAAGGAAGGCAATCAGAAAACTGGTTACATCAGAACAAAAAATAGACAGGCATCTATGCAAGCAAACATTATGATTGTATTTGTTCTTTGATTGCAAATGTGGGTTTTATTACGGCTCCACATCCCGGAGCACGCGCAGTGTTTACAGAAAGAATTGAATTGAACCCTGCTCTTCAGTCCTCCTTTACCACTCAGTCACGCCTTTTGACTCGTTATGTTTGTATTGCATATGATGATTATATATGGCTTATATTTGGTCTCTCTTGACGCTTCCTCTATTTTTCAGTCTTACTACAATCGCCGTTGTTTTCATATGCGACGGAGTATTATTGTTTACACCATCATCTTTCTCTTCAGTTTTAAGCGTACATTCACATGTCAGACGAGAAGCCCTTTTCCTGTGGTTTATATGTAGCGTAGTTGGATAAAATTCCTTGACATACCCTTTTATATGATCTTTTGATTTGATAATGTTCATAGAAAGAACATATCGGAGGGAAGTCATTTGTAATGGAAGTCTGGCATGACCATATTTCATATGCCACGCTTCTTTACTGCTTCATGTTTCTACATTGGTCCCGTAAAATTATCTTGCCTTGTTGAACTCTTACCTATCTTCAGTCATTTACTCCGACATGAAAAGTGATGAAATGAATTTTTCTGGTAATGCTCAGTAAGATTTAATCAGAAAAAATGTGGAATGCTGTTGAAAGGAGCAAAGTGTTGATTGGATGCACATGCGGGTTGTTTCATGTTGCAGAACTGAAGGAGAATTTGATCATTTCTCACAACGAAAATGCACCAAGATTGAAGCTGCTGGTTGAGGAGATTGAGAAAGATTACTATATTCAGGCCACCAATCCAAGAGGTTGAGCAAGAGTTTGAGATGCCATGTGAACAGGTGTGAAGATTGTTGATAGAAGCTTTGTTTGTTTTTCCTTTCAAAGAATCTAATATTGTCAAAAAGTGCAATCATGACTGGGCATCTACAGTATCTTGATACCCAATTTGAATAATTGATTAGAAGATGTTAGAAGATAGCCAGCAATGAAAGATCATGTGAACACATAAGCTTCTTTTGGAACATTTCATTCTGCAACATTCACAGAAAGGATGAATGATGGTGATCTTCGTAGGCAATGAGAAAAGGCATATGAAAGAGTTGTTTATGTTTGCTATTGCATTTTTTTTGAGATTCCTCTAGTGGCATATGCATAAAAATGTGAATTTTGTGGCAATTTAATTGTGGAAGAGGTGCGGCAACTGGACTTGTGGTGGAATTATTGTATACAAATATTCTTGGTGTGGATATCAACCAAGTTTGCAATGTGTAGGCTGCAAGAAAGAGAAACATGACAGCCAAATTTTAGGGTACACTGGCAAACATGTTTGCAATCTGACTTTGAGACGTCTGAAAATTTTGCCGTGAATTCCTCTCTTGTGGGTCCATGCATGAGCTGATAAAGAAACTATAGTGTTTGTATAGTTTGATACCTGTCTTGGCGATTTTGCCTTTGGCACACTATTCGAAGTTGTAGGAGTTGTTTTTGTGATTGTACTGTCACCGCTTCATTGGAACTATCTTTCACTAGGCTTATGCTTATGAAGGAATTCCTTGTTCATATGACAAGACGAGAATGTTTTTTTGCAACTTCTACGGTTGAAGTAGATCTTAGATGGTGTGAACAAAGCAACAATGAACATGTTGGATTAGGTTGAGCCATATGTGACTTTTAGATCATCCAAAACTGAAGAGGCAAAGTTAGGAAGGAAGCTTTCTATGATGCCTAAAGCTAGCGTTTCTGATAAGGGGATTGAGATACAACCTTGTCTTCTTCATAGAGATACTTGGAGTGGGAATATTTCTTCAGATAAGAACAATGAGCTTGATCTTGCATGTTATTATGGCCATAATGACGAAGAATTTGGAGTGACATGGTTTGCTAGATTCATAATATCCCTTTTCTATTCTCAATTTAAGGATGAGGCCTACAAAGGTTCACCTGAAACATCAAATGGATAAAGTGTGGAAAGGTCATTTTGGAGGCTAGTGGCATTGGAGAATGGAGGAATTTCCATCATCTCAAGCTAGCTTCTCGCTTTGAGACGGTGCTTTGCTTGAGAAGCAGTTTTGGATTAAAATTTCTTGCTTTCCTTTCAATTTCCTTTTTGATGCTGATAGTTTTTGAAGAATGCATGTATTGTGAAGATTGATTTTGAAGACAAGTTCAAGATTTGGTGTTGAGCTCAACATGGATCGTTGTCCAACGAACTTTAGAGTATATGATTGAGAACTATACCCTTTCGCGGCCATCAAACAATGATAGAGCTCTATTGTACCTCTTAGGGATTGTTGTTGAATAATTCAAGACTCTGTGAATAAAGAGTTTGGGACTAAGAGCTCAAGCACACTGCTTGAAGCTACACCTTTTTGAGGGTCAAGAGACAGCTTGATGGAGCCTCACTTGGTTCAGGATTTGCTTCTTCAAGAGAAGATCTTAAAAATGTGTAATTATATTATGTAATCAGCGAATTTTGTTGTGTAAGGCTTAAGGGGGGGTTCCTGAACTACTTTTGTAGGAACAATGTAATAAGGAGGGGAATGTTGGTGTAGTATTAGTTCTAATTAAGTTAATCAAGAGGGGGCCCGGACCCATACATCAAGCCAAAAGGTGAAAGAAAAGGGAGGAACTCACAAGCAGTGAAACCACCAAAAACCAGTAAGGAAAATAAAACCCATTACTGAAGAGAAAACTTTTGAACATAGAAAAAACCGGTGGGAATAGGGATCCCAACCCCCACAAAGATTACATACTCAGAATAGAGGGGTTTAGGAAAGAACCCGAACCTTCTTCCAAAAGAAAACCCTTGCACTAGAAAAGGAAAAGCCAAGGAAACTGAAAAATAACAGCGGGTTTTGAAAGGCCTCCCGAAACCTTTTACGGGTAGGACCACCTTGATTAGAGACAATCTCCAACAAGGAAAGAGGCCACAAAGACTTAAAAAACAACTGGTTTTGGAAGGCACCTAGAAACCCACTAATCGCAAGAGCACAAAGAATTGCAAAGAAAGCAAAACGAAAAGATCTCGAATCCCAACTAGAAGTAAAGCCAGAGCCCAGATTACCTCTGCCCTCAAGAAGCCACAACCAAGAAAAGACAACATAATACCACCATTAACCTCATTTCAAAAGCTGATATCCACCTCCATAGGATACGCCGACACCTCAATAGACCACAAGAATAAGGGAAAACAAAGCCAATTGAGCCAAGCCTGCATTGAAGCTGCAAGAAGAAACCCCACCTCTATAGAGATAGACTCCATCTCAACAGAAGCCTCACGGGTGAGAATGCTCACTACCCATGAACAGAGCAGGCCACCAAAGAACCGAAAAGCACACTCCAAAAAACTCAAAAGAATAGAGGAGCCAACTCCATAAACATGGGCCTTAGGTTGGGGAAGAAACTTTCCAACTAAGCCCTCCACAAACTCCAAACAAGAAGCCAAAAAGGCTTCCAAAACATTGAACCGGGAACACGTAAAAATGCATCACCAGAAGAGGCTCCACACTAGAGCTAGTCGCATACACCCTGAGCTCAGAGGCAAAGAAAGAAAAGGTAGAACCACTGAAATGAAACTCCCCCAAATGGCACAACCCCTCCACGATCAACCACCCATCCTCTCCCTCAGCCAAAGCAGAGCATAGAAGGGAAGACCAAACTCGACAACACCCTCGAACTCCCGCAGGAGGAAGAGGCCAAAAAAAGACAAAACACCACCCGGATCAAACACAAGGCAAAAGAGGTGGAAACCCCAGGAAAAGAAAAACACTGGGCCAACAACAGAGACAGCCCCTGTCTCAATACCAAAGAACAATCTGAACACCCAAGCTCCAACATGCCCTCCGCCAACACACCCGCACCCACACGAACCAATGACCCTAGAGGAGCAGTCACCATGAAACATGACCACCAAAGGAGTAGAAACCAAGAGGGAAACCAGAGTAGACACCAACAAAAGGGAAGGTAGAGGAAAAAAAATCTCCTGGGTGGAGAGAGAAAAGGCTCTATGCTCATCTACAGATGTAGGGCAGAAAGCCCTAATCTGAAGGAAAGAGGCCACTGACACATAGCAACCAGGGGAGAAGCCCCTATGTTCATCCTTAGAAGCCTGACAAAGGATCCTATCCTCGAAAATACAGGAAGACCTAAAAGCAAGCTGCGAGTCAACAAAGTCTGCACCAAAAGCCTCAGCAGCAACAAAACCACTGAAATTCTAAGGTCCACCATGCACTCCATTAAAAAATAAAAATAAAAATTTAAAATGTTATTTTTGGTGCAGTATTAGTTATTACACCATTTCCTGATAGTTATTAGAGTTATGCAGTTACAAAACTGCAATTATTCTTGTATAAACGAATTACACCTTCTTTGAATATATCATCAAGTTTTTACCAGCATTTCATCAAAATGCTTCTTTTATAGTTGCTTTTTTCAGGCTGTCCATTTATTTTAATTTTATTTTCCTCCAATTTTTAATATACTTTTTATATCTATTTGTTTTAAAAACACTTTTTTTTTAATCTATTAAAGTAATCTTATTAAGTTGCCCCAAAAATCAAAGTGACCAGACTCAACGTAAAAAGTATTGGTTATTTTAATCCAAAAAAGGTGACATGATATTTTTCAAGGTTTTGTGTTTTCATTACTGCTTTAGCAGACTTTCAGTCATTCAAATATGAATTTCAGCAATTATAGCAGCTGTCATATTAGTGAATTTGAGGACTCGTAGAAGTGTTTGATCAACAAGTTATTCTTGTAATACACAAACAACAATTTTCATATGCTCTAGGGTTTTAGAGTCTAGTGTGGAGGGGTTCAGCTAGGGTTTGTTGTAAAAATGAATAGAAAGAAGCAGAATCAGGTTCAAGGTACCAAGATTGGTTATTAGGGTTTGAGGACTTTTTTAGAAGATTTGCCATGTTTAGAATCTAAGTTACCAATCCTGGTTTTGCTTCGGGTTTGGTTATGCAGGTCCAGCAATTTTTTTTTGCTTGGTTTCAGTTCCGCATATATATATATATATATTAATATATTATATATGTATATATTGACATATTATAAAATTATAAATTTATATATACATCATAGATTCATACATGTAACATGTTCAATGTTCATTCATCATTGGTTCAAAACTTCAAACATATAATAATTATAAGAATTTAGAAGTGTGATACTCATAAATCCATAATTGCCAATAGAATTATAAATAAAATACCTCATATATCATATTCATAATTTGCGAAAGTCTCAAAATGTCATTACTGTTTCGCAGGACTGCCAAACAGTTTGCAAAAGAAGAATATTGCCAAACTTTGCAAAATGTGGATTGAATACCTGACTCCAAATATCAAATACAGTCTCAAATTATCAAATGCATGACTGTAATGCTTTATGATTTATGCCAGGTGATGGTATTTGTTTTTGCAGGTATATTTAATAATGTCTTTGCATGGAAACTCAGTAAAACACATAAAGAGATTAATAACAGAACTTAACAGTAAATTCTTTCTTTAATTTCTGCAGCCAGTTTACAATTTTTTTAACTGATTTTTGACCTGTTGGATAGCAGAAAACTGGAGTTTGGTTGTAGACACAGTACATATACATCCAAAATATCTTGATACACCAGTAAATGTATTTCTAGAATGACATTCAGACCTTCAGATGACAGTTCTTAGTGCATCCATGGAATGCTACAACTTCCACATCCTTGCTGCTGCGCAGAACCTCTTCCAACGTCCACCTTTCAAGTATATTTAATCGCCAACTTTACTTTTACCAGCTAAAGTTCAGACCTAATGCCCATAGCCTTGGGTTCCCGTGGGTCTTGCTCAGGTTCCTCTTGGGTCCCTCCCCGGCGGCCGGGTCCCCTGTGGGTCTTGCTCAGAGTCCGACCACAAGGGAGGAACTAGGGCAGAATCTGGGGAGGACTGGAACCGAAACCACATTGGGATCAGGATCTGGCCCAAAACAGAGGACCCAGTATCTTAGTTTAGAATTTTAGTGCTTTGTTTGAATCATGCTCAAGCCAACTATTAAGATTGGCTATTTTCAGCCTGACCTATTTTTAGTTGCCATTATTTTTAAGGAGATAACATTTTGATAGAATATTTATACCAAGTTGCCCATTCAGGTTCTGGTTTGGGTAAGGGTACAGGGTTCGGGAACACGGGTGTAGCAATTTTTTTCCCCTTGGGTACGGGTTTGGGTTCGTGCGCACATACGCACATATATATATTTCACACACACACACACACACATATATACAGGGTTTGGGTACGCTGGTGTAGCAATTTTTTTCCCTTGGGTACGGGTTTGGGTTCGTGCGTACATATGCACATATATATTTCACACACACACATATATATATATATATATATATATATATATGTTCAAACATCGAAGTTATAAATATAAAAAGAAGAGTGATACTCATAAATCCATAATTGCCAATAAATTTATAAATAAAATACCTCATATATCATATTCATAATTTGCAAAAATGAAAATACCTAAGTCTCAAAATGTTATTACACAATGAAAATTCAAATTACAGTTGAAATTTAATATTCATATTAACTTCATCAGAAGCATCCTACACAATCTTGGATACTTCTTATTTTGCTTCTAAATATTTAAAGGCTTAATATAGAGATTCGATTGGTATATCCATATAGAGATTTGATGAGAATTTAAAAGTAATGCATATTATATTTCATATGCATGCAAATATTTTGGTATATTTGCTTGGGTACCGCCTGTGGGTACTTCCTTGGTGCCTGGGTTTGCTGTGCGCAGAAGGAGCCACACAAAACCAAAGCATCTAGGAAGAATCCAGGAAGAACTAGTAGCAGAACCATGCCAGTATCAGGACCCAGGCCTAAATAGCAGACCCTGGTAGTTGAGTATTTATAGATTGGCTATTTTCATATGATCTTCTAAAAGGTCTATTCTTAATTGATAGTTATCCTCATGAGAAATCTATTTTTCAGATTTCTCGATTCGGAGTTTAAGAAATTGTGGACAAACATGTATAAAAAGTTTGCTTTATGTGCACACACTATTTTTAGCTTAGAAGTTGTAGTTAGCTTTTTGTTTATTTTTCATGCAAAGTCTTTTAAATCGATGACCATTATAAATATGTGCTATTTGCACTTAGATTTTAAAAGAGAATTTAATGATGTCTACTTGCTACTAAAAGTATTGTTCAAGTGTCATATGAGAAATATTGTGTATGTGTGCTTAGGTAGGTACAATTACTTTGTTAAGATATCAAATAAGATATGATTACATCTTTTGACATGACTGATTTAGGGCTTTTACATTACTACATAGGTGTAGAAGTTTGACAAATTGGTGGCAATTTTATCTTTTCACAATGTAGATATGCCAAGAGTTTGCTTGGCAAATTCAGAATGACAGATTGCAAAATTTTGTCAACACCTATGGAGAAAGTGCTGAAACTTTCAGCCAAAATTGGCTTCCAGATTGTTGAGTCGGCATATAGGGAACTAGTGGGGAGCTTAATATATCTGACAACCAGTATACTTGATTTGAGATATGTTGTGTGTTTCCTTTCTAGATTCATGATAGCACCCATAGTAGAATATTTGACTGCAATAGAGGGTGTTCAGATATGTGAAAGGGATACTTGAGTTTGACATTCTGTGTAGCAAAAGCAAAGATCCTAGGCTGGTTGGGTTGATAGTTTCAAATTGGGCAGGTTCTATAGATGAAAAAAAATCCACTTCTGGTTATTTTTTCAGCCTTGGCATAGATGCAGTCACATGGGCCAGCAATAAACAACAGACAATAGTTCTATCCCTTACTAAAGAAGAATATCGAGGACAGGTAAAGCAACATATGAAGCAGTATGGTTGAGAAGGATGTTTTCAGGCACGAAGATGCCCCAAGTAGAGCCTTCACCCTTGTTTTATGACAGTCAAGGGGTGCTAAAATTTGCCAAGGTTCCAGTCTTCCTCAAGTGTCCCAAACATGTGGAATTTCATTCCAATTTCCTCAGACAACTTGTAGAAGATGGATTGATTGTGCTGCAATATTGTCTTTTTGAGGAGCCTTGGCATAGATTCAGTCACATGGACCAGCAATAAACAACAGACCATAGCTCTATCCTTGACTAAAGAAGCATATTGAGGACAGTAAAAACAACATATGAAGCAGTATGGCTGAGAAGGATATTTTCAGGCACAAAGATGCCCCAAGTAGAGCCTTCACCCTTGTTTTATGACAGTCAAGGGGTGCTAAACTTTGCCAAGGTTCTAGTCTACCACAAGTCTCCCAAACATGTGGAATTTCATTCCCATTTCATCAAACAAGTCTTTGAGTCTTGACAAATTTGTAAACTTTCAGGATAAGCTAGATGTATTAGTAGATTAACCATTAAAGCATGGTATTAAAGTTATGTTTTATTCATAGATCACATACTCGAACGTGGAGGAGTACTCGACAAGCCCAAATATTTTGACTCGGTGAAAACTTGACAACTTAAAAAGTACTAAAATTTCTTATAAGATTTTTTTTTTGTAAAATATATCTTTTTGCTTTTATATTATAACTAATATCATAATTTGCATAATAGTTAATGCAAATTAGAGTTAATAATAAAATCCTCAATCAAGGAAATTTTAAATGTTATATCTTTATTATTGTTTTCATAATAGTTATTAAAAATATTTTGTTGGTGTAATTAAGGTGTTGTACCTAGTGATAACCTCACTTAGGTCCTTATTACACGTATCATTTGGGTTTGCTTCGTGATCACATTACACTTTGGGAGCATCTCCACATTCGGTGGTTATATCGTGTTATCACTTATCCACCTCAAGTGAATCTTCCACCTTTAGCAGTCTTATCACACTCATAAGGTCCACCTTATGTTGGTGATAGGTTGTGCATTGAATGATATGATGACAACTTTTCAATGCCTTGTCCATTCATCTTGCCTATATATGCAAGGTTCGTTATGTACATTTTCATATACATTAGTAATTTATCATTCTTGCCGTGATGCAATCTTTTTGCCATTCTATTGTTGAAGCTATCTTGGTTTTTCTTTGATCCTGGGGGTGTTGTAGAATCACTTAAAACTCTAACATGGTATCAGAGCTCTCTAGGCGTGAAGACTCCTCGTGAGGCAATTTTGGCTTGAAGTTGTTGTTGGGTGTAGATTTAGGCTGTGTTCGAGTAAAATTTGTTTCTGTATCAACTTTTTTAGTCAAAGGATTATTTGGCCCCTCCCGAGCAACAGGTCACAAATTTTTTCATTATATTTCTGCACTTTTTATTCAGATTGGGCTGTATTCTCTATTGCATCTGGCAAAATTCATTTGTTTGGAAAAATTTGTATTGTTCGAGAAATTATTGGGCACACTGCTAGTTAGCATGCTTGTTTCTTGTTTGTCAACCCAATTTTTGTCAGATCTGCAGGAGTCCATGACCGTTTCATTGGCACATTTATCAGATCTGGTTTCATTTGCATTGAAGGCCCGATCTGGTTGTCATATATCCCTTTGAATTGGCAGGGTCTCAACCCGATATTTGGTGGCTCATGATCTTTTCTTTGAATCAACTTTAATGTTTGGATCGTGATTCTCTTCAATTGTCGAAGGCTTGAGTATTATTGCCACTAGGTTGATCGAAGATTTATCATCTCATGTATCTCCATTTATCTGCAGTTATGTGAGATTGCAGGGTGGGCAATACTTGATCGAAGGTGTAATTGCTAGCAACTAGCGGCCTGACCTTTGATGCAAAGTCTTCCCTTTATGGCACGTTGTCTAATCTGGAAGGTGTCAATGCCTTCATTGTTGGATTTGGGCATTTCTCCTTTGTAGGTCCGATTTCCATTGGAGGCGTGTTCATGATCCGTGCTTTGGAGTGCATGTTGCCTGGCAGGTTCCTGTTTGTGTTAGCTAGCTATATTTTTCTTGGTCAGTTAATCGACCTTTGGTTGTGAGTTATGGCATTTAGAGGGTGATCCTTATAATATCAACGAGTTAATTTCTATTGTTTAGTAGATCAAGTCCACATCCTTGATCGGATGCGAGTACCATTTGTTTTCATGAGTGTTTAGGGCACATGCATTATTCATCAATTATTGATACCATCTTTCATTTGTCTGGCTACTGTGCATGACACATTGTCGGGTTTGATTGCTTTATCTTACGTTTGATTCTCATCCTCAGTGCTTTCTATCCCCATTGCATTGGGTAGCATGCGTGGAGTTTGCAATATTGTCGACACTATTTTCAGTAGGTGTATTTGGCGGGTCATCCTTGTTTTGGTAGAGATAAGCCTTCTGCGAGTCGGGGTTCATTCATTGCCTCAGCATATATTATTGAGCTCTTGGTTTGTGGTTTGTGTGGGTTGACTAGGTGCCGCTAGGGAGTCTATTATCCTTGGTTGGCGCACACCCAAATTGGAGCACATACATCCTCCTTTGGCCGATATTGAGGTTATTTTGGTGGCAATTCGATTAATCGTTCTTTCCATTCATGCGGATCTGGATTATTTACTCACATCACAGCCCAACACACATCCATTAACTAGTGCCTTTCAGATTGATGCCTTTATCTCTTGATTGGCTTTCCATCTATATAGATAGCAAATTCATTGTTGAGGATTTGGATCAAGCTTTCATTTGTTGCAGATTGTGATTAGTTGGACTTGACACATCCATTATACCAGGTCATTATTCACAGGTCGAGTGTACTCCACAGACATACCAGATTGTGCATTGTTTGACTTCCTGTGTATTTGCATTTGCAGTGGTTGATGTGTTGTGGCCTCTCAATTCTTTGGCATCCATGGTTTATCATCACTTCCGCATTTCCTTCCTTCGCAGTATCTGCAATGGTAGGCTCATGTTCTACCTTGGTCCACTTAGATTGCAGAGCCCGTACTTTGGACATTGCATATTTTGGCCCATGTGGAGCATCCCTTTAATTGGATTTTAGCTATGACCACAGTGTGTTGACTTGGTTGTGGATTGTTTGTGTGCTAGTTGACGTGGTTCATCTGCCAACTAATTGATCATCGACCCTCTAGGCTGTTGGTTGTCGTTGCACTAAAATATCAACTTGTTAATGCCCGATACAACAACTAGACTTATAGAACCCACAGGAAGCGGTTAAGCCATGTTGCGAACCCAAGTGCCGCGCTGCACAACACAAGGAGACCGAGGGCACACACCTTGCAACAATCCCCCCCTAGCGCAAGTTTCGGGATTCAAACCCGTAACCTAGGCTCTGATACCAATTGTTGGTTGCTATTGCATCGAAAGATCGACCTGTAAATGCTCGATACAACAACTAGAGTTATAGAATCCACGGGAAGCGGTTAAGCCATGTCGCGAACCTAAGTGCTGCACTACACAACATAAGGAGACCAAGGGCACACACCTTGCAATGTAAGCTCCACCTTAATCATTTTGCTGCAACAAATCAGGTTTTTTTTTTGGAAGTCATATTTTGTGATGGTTTTATCTCTAATATTTTGAAGAATTATTACCATACTGTGTTAATTAATTACTTTGGAGAAAGGGAATTACAGGCAATGGAGTAATTTAATTCTCACTCATCTTAGTGAGCGTGATTTATTGTCGTATTTGTTTAATGAAGTTCCTTGCCCTAATACACCTTGTGAGTATCTTATTTGTAAAGGCTTTAGGGCTGGAGTTTTAACAGTCTTTTTTGAGCATGTTGATGATGACTTTTTGAAGTCCCTTATTCACTTTGAGTGTCTTCATGCTCGTTGGACTCACATTTAGGAGGTATATGGAGACCATGATTCTTCACCATCTCTCGACACTCCTCTTTCCAGGTCCAATGTGCTTCTTCATTCTTTAGAGCAGATAACCCATGATTGTGATTCTTTGGAGGAAGTTGCAAGTGCTTCAGAAGTTCTTGATTGTTTGTTAGAGATAGTTGAGTAGCCTTCACCAAAGACTTCCATCATTCCTGATTCGTATAGTTATCATTGTCTTCCCGATTGGGATTCCTACTTGCTAGACATTGGTTCTTTGTTTGTGGAGTCTCACATTTCAGATTTGGAGGGTACATTTGAGGGGATTTCTCTTTTCTTTGATGACAGTTTCATCACAGTTGGAGGTTCTTCTTCATCTTCTTTGGAGATTTGCATTCATGAGTCTCATTCACTTTCTTTGTCACATTTCTTGGTCTAGTTTGATCATGCTTATGTGATGGATTCTTTGAGCTTGGAGATTCCTATTCAAATTTAGAGATGCATACTTGGAGACTTCCTTCCTCCTTTCATTTAGACACGGAGTGGCTTCTTCATCATTTGGTGGACTTGTTTCTTCTTAAGGGAAGATGTGTTGCTTGTAGATATTGGACCATCGTGTGTTTTCAGGCATGCTTCATTGACATTGGAGCTTCTTCATTATGGGGGGGGGATATTATGTCTCTCTTTTCCCTTCCTATGGGGGATACTTGATTGTATATACATGATGTATGTAGTCCTTGGGGGGTCTTGAGTCCATTCATCATGATTTGTTTATTTATTTTCTCTCTTTTGGAGGAGTTTTTTCCCATGTGGTTTTCTCGTTTTCTCCGCCTGTGAGAGATTGCATTTGCATTGTAAATGGGTACCTAACATGGCCTCGTAGCCGGGACCCATATTGCATCCTTGCATAATAAATGTTCTCCCTACGTTGCACTTAAGGTGGGGTTGTTTGTGTAACTAAGGTGTTGTACCTAGTGATAACCATACTTAGGTCCTTATTACACATATCACTTAAGTTTACTTAGTGATCAAATTACACTTTAGGAGCATCTCCACTTTCGGTGGTTATATCATGTTATCACTTATCCACCTCAAGTGGATCTTCCACCTTTAGTGGTCTTATCACACTATCACTTTTCCTCCTTTTGTGGGTGATAGGTTGTGCATTGCACATAGTATGATGACACTTGTCAGTGTTTTGTCCATTCAACCTGCCTATATATGCAAGGTTCATTATGTACATTTTCATATCCATTAGTAATTGATCATTCTTGCATTGTGATGCAAGCTTTTTGTCATTCTCTTGTGGAAGCTGTCTTGGTCTTTCTTTGATCGTGGGGGTGTTGTAGAGTTACCTAAAACTTGAACACCTTTGTATCATAAGAGTTAATAATAAATTGAGGAATTATTACAGTTAAATAATGAAATTATGAATAATTAATATATACATATACTAGCCTGATTTAAACCTATTGATTCATAATTTTTTATGTAGCTTTAACATGATTGCTGCACTGCTCTAGGGTTTTTAAGGAAAATACCGCACCACACTAAACTCATGCTAAAACTGGGCTAATATCACATTAAAATTGTGTTAAAACTTTACTAAATTTGCACCAAAAGTTACAGACGGCTTTTTCTAGGGTTTTCTGCAAGTTAATGGCGAGTTTACAGTGATTTTTGTAAGGTTTTTTGCAATTTTAAGGGCAAGGTTCGTGGTGGTAAGACACACGACTTACTTGCTGGGTAAAAAAAGCAACGAGTACTCACAGACTCAGCAAGTACTAACCGGGTCCATAAACCATGGTTTTATTTATAATGGTTGATTAGCTTTTAGGATAGACTTTAGGAATATTCTTTATTCTTTTTGCTTTATTAGTTGTAAACCTTATCCTCTTGATTGTTGCTCTTTTCCTTTTTGGATAAAGCATTTGTAATCTTATTTAAGGATATTTTTGCTCCTTTATTTAATATCAAATATTTTGGTATCATTTTGTGTTTACTTTTCGTAATACAAACTATTGACTGATGGTGTTGAATATATGATTTTGTTTTCATTTTGTACTTTGTGATTAATTTTTTTGTTGTCAATTTGTATTCAATAAGTTGCATTCTTTGCTTAGTTTTTCTGGGTTTACTTGTTCTTCCTGTTCAATTCCAGAATTGTGGGTGTTGTCACTATTAGTTAATTGGTAAACTTACACTTTTGGCAGGTATGTGGCAGTATGGTATTCTTGTCGAAGCCTCGTTCTTTGGCTTTATCTCCCAACTCTGCGTTCTGGGTACAGGAGGTAGAATATAAAGGAGTCTACCATTTTTTCCTCAAATTGCTCTTGTATTACAGCAAAGAAAGCAGGTTAATTCGAAATGCAAACATTTTATATAAGCGAATTCTTTATCAAGTGGACAGGTCTGAGATATATGACAGTGAGTATTATAATTCCCAAGGCCTAAGACCTATATCTAGATATCTGATATTATGACGCATGAATCAAATTAGTAGATATAGTCTGATATTTGTAGCAATTTTACCATGGGTTACAGGTCAACATTGTATGATGTTTTGTGTTCGGAATTGCATAAAGAAGCATGACAGGTTTTTGATTAAATTATTAATATAGTTCAGTGGTACAGAATAATGAAAAATAAGCATCCCAATGATTGATATGGCTGCACACAGATTTTTGTTTGCCACTAGACCTCTGTTGCATTCTTTTTGTTTGACCGTTGGACATTCCTACTAAGTTAGATTGAGGAGAAAGATAAAACTTAAAGTGGAGCTTTGTCTGTTCGATGAGTGTTTGTCCGTTTGATAAGTAGAGAATAGCTCAGCTTTAGCAAGAAACAGTACCTCAAAACCTAACTTAATATTATGGTATTTGACTTTATAATGGTTTCTCAATTTTAGATTTTAATAATGTGGACATAACACTCATATTCTAATAAGGAAATATGCAAGAACTTTTTCATTCAAGATATCTTTTCTACAGGAAAGCAACCAAATGCATTAACATATTTGGAACATTTGGAAACTCTGACATTACAAGACCTGCACATAAAAGGCAATATTTGGAAGAAATGACTGTGCATGAAAAAATAATGAGATAACAAAATTGATTCTCTACTACAAAATGAATTTTATTTAGAAGATTTTAAGATTGTAAGTGCTAGTTCAAGCCCATATCATGAAGTCAAAAGGAAAGCAAGCAAAAGTTGCACAAGAAGTTTGAAATCCTTGTGGTATTTGCAAGGAGACATTTGTTGGGAAGAAGGATGCCCTTCAACCATATTAATTAGTGTGAATTTATGTGTTCAAAGATTGGTAACCTAGTTGTGCATTCATTCCTCGCTTGAAAAATTCATATAGCAATCATGAATGCTTGTGATTAATAATACTAATCCATTGACAATATTGGTTCGTTACTTGATTTTATTTAGTTGAGATGAACTCTTCTTGGGTTATTTGATAGGAGATATGCCAAAATTAGGTTTCAGAAACATTATGTAATTGAAACTTTGTTAGGTTTATTTCTATATACGTTCTTATTTCTGTAAATTTTACTTATTTGAATTTCAGAGTAAAATAAGACGTTATACTTGTTAATATTTTAATTGTTTGTTGCTAGACAACTCAAAATGAAACAGCACATATGGTAGCACCATTTTTCAAATTGTAAAGGGAAGCTTCATTTGATCTAATGAAACTTAAAATCTGAAGTTATAAACATAATTTACGAGTATGCACACTATACAAGTTTATCAATGTGGGATTTTGCATGGATGTGAACATCCAATTGTTTATGTTTTTGCCTCGAATCCAAGTGCTAAATTTTCAATAGTCAAGAAAGGCTTTTAGCAAATTTTTCGGATTTAAAGGAGGGTAAACTATCAACATAAATGAACAACTCAACTTCCTACTTCCTAAATAGATACCAATATTTTGATTGTGACACAAATTTGAAGGAAAAGTATAATTGAATGCTGACTACTGGCTCAATCAAAATCAACAAATCTACATAGTAGAAAAAAATTGATAAAGTCTACACCTCATGATTTTATGAAGGAAATAATGAAATTGCATTCAGATCTACAATGTAAAATTGAAAATTTTTTCCAATACAAAATTTGACTCAAAACAATCTACTTTTTTCTTCAGGAAATAACAAAAATGTAATCACAGTTACATAATCTCTTTAGCTGAACAATGACTTCTACAACATATTGTTAGGATTGAATAATACTAAGAGGGGAGGGTGAATCAGTATTACAACATTTAAAATAAACTTTGAACCAATTCAACATAAACCATAAGCATACTGAAATCAAAAGAACATAAGCAAATAACACAATACTCATAACACCATTATTTGTTGTCGAGGAAACCCTGGCCAAGGGAAAATCCCGGTGGGGATGGTACCCACAAGCATGCACTAAAGTATAATGTCCCTGTTAGGAGACCTAGCCCTGTTAGGAGCTGAATATTACATAGTACAATTCCTTGTTAGAGGAATACAACCTTGTTAAAGATATACAACACCCTGTTAGGGGCCAACTGAGCTTACAACTCTTACAATAATACCTCTGTTACAAAATTGTTCTCAGTCATGAACAAAACAAGCATCTCCAATGCTTAGATAGTTCCAGTCATAGTTCTGCAATGATCTCTGTCATCCTCTGCTCTGCTATTTGCACATATATCCAGTACATCAATCCATATCATCGCTCTACAAAGGATCTCCATATATATATCTTTGTCTTTACCAAGTCGGCTCTCTTAACCAAATATTACATAGTCGGCTCTCAATGCAAAATACAATTAATAATGCAAATATCATATACATAGTCGGCGCTCTTACATAATCAAATTATAGATTATCCACAACCATAATCTAACTTAGCTTGCCAGGAGTCCATGTCATACTCCCCAAATCATCGCTTCAATTCAACTGCTCAGTATCTCTGTTCTGCTGCTATCACCTGTCTTCAATTCTCTGTAACTCTCTGTAATCATCACCAAAATCAAATCGATCTTAGATGTAGGTCGTACATACTCCATAATATCTTCCTCTAAGCTCGCACGCCATAACTCATCGCTCTCAATCTTCGATACCCAAAATACCTCTATATTTTTGCTTATGTGCTTAGCCAATTCCAGAATTGAATTACCAAAACTTAACTTCAAATCAATCGATCGATATGCCAGATGTGTTGCCATAAATGAGAACCAAAAAGTGATGTAACACACAAAATTGATCACTTGCCAACAATCTCTCCCTTTGGCATTGATGGCAACACTTAACAAAAAAATGACTAAGTGTTCCAACAAAACAAAAAACTGTCTCTTCTTCATTTCCTCTTCTGCTCTCTTCTCCCCTATTCATTTTCTTCTCTCTTCTTATTTTCTCTCTTCTCCCCATTTATTCTCTCATTTTTTTCTTCTCTCTTCTACCCCTTTGACAACAATGGCAAAGGTGCATAAAAATAAATAAATACAACTTAATGCTTGCTCACCATTTTCAGAATATCTTGAAAAGAATCTTCCAAGATCTTCACTTCTGCACTCCATGACTTAACCAATAGCTGACTAACATGAATTAGTCCATTCAGTGCATATGATGCCGTCTCTGCTGCTTTGAACTCTGTGGGCATAAAGTTTGTCAATGATTCTGTAGTCTTCTCCATGTCAGATAAGTGAGTTTCAAGAATTGATAGCTTAGGAGTGATTAAACTCTTTAGCAAACCAAACCTTGTCATGATTCTCCCTTTCTCTATATCCAACAAATTCAGCTTATCTAAGATCCTTGTTACTTCGCTGTCCATTTCCATCACAGATTGTGAGGAGGTCTCACAACTGTCCATCATTCTGTTCAAGGTTGCCCTGTCCTTAGCAATAATGTCTTCAATGCTCTGAGCATGTCTTCATGACTTTTCAAGAGAAATTAACATAATTTTTATTTTATATTATTTTCCCTCAAAGTGATAAAATTGTAAAAGTATCTTCTTAAATAATCATTTTTAGGACCTTGGTCCTAGTGACACTTTTTAAACACACTTGAGGCTCTCTTTTTAATCCATGATGACTTTTTGAGATAGCTTATAAAATAATAATAAAATATAAGTTGCCTTTTGATGCACATAAAATTACTTTTTGGGATAATTAAATTATTTCCTTAGCTCTACAAGGGGGCATGATACCATGCATAAGAAATAATAATGAAAGATTTAAACGAGTTCTCAAATAGTTTATATATAGCATAGAACTTGGGTTGGTTTGGTAGCCCAATTTTCCATTATCAGAACCTACCCAAATCACCTAATAACGAATCCAGATGCTTAATTATGTGATGTCCCCTTTCTGAAATAGGTTTTAATAATAAATAATAAAACTAAATGAAATTTAAATATGAAATAAATAAACGAATAATAATATTATAAAAATAAGTAATAAATATAATAATCATATAAAACAAATATTATTTATATAATATGAAATAATCATATAAATTAAATATTATTTATATAATATGAAATCTGTGAAAAGTTGCTTCTACAAAAATATATAATAATAAATTCCATGGCATTTATATATTACAACCTGATATACAACTGCTCCAGACTAGTAACAATTAGCAGACAATGTTTGACACAGTTTCTGACATTGTCTGCTTCTCCCTATAAACTACCGTACATAATCTATGAAGCACTAGCAGACTTGGATATAGATAAAAACATTGATTACAGTCTCTTAACTAAAGGAAAGATATTGAAATTCTTAAGGAAGTATTGCTGCATAATTACAAGCCAATGAATATCGATTTTAGCAGAACGACTAATTATTATAATAGAGATAAATGATTCACCACTTAATACAACATCAAATATCATAAGCGGTAATTCCAGATTCAATTGTGCACAACGGATAAGGGAATTTTTAAGTGAACGATCAATATAATAACGATCGAAGATATTGAATGAACTAGACACTTCGAAGACTTATATTAATCGACTATGGCGTTTCAGCAATACACGAAGGAATTACAATATCGGATATTTAGTAGTGTCAGGTCCATACGATGTGGGACCAGTAACTTGGCGATTGCCAATGGGTTCACTTTAACAAGGCACCACTATCGGGTATCTTGCGCTCAAATAGATTGGAGAATTAATAATCCAAAGATATTAACTAGTGTGTTGGTATTTACCACCAATCACAATATTAGTTATCACCGATATGAATGAAGTCTAATATGAGGGGTTACGATTAGTGAAGAGACACTAGTTATAGCTTTTGGCAACACTGCTGGTCAATTCTCACTGTAATTTATATAAGACAGTCCCGAATCATTCAGGGGGGCATCGAAGAGGAATATATGAAGAGCTCAGAAGGGAATGTATAGATATATGGAATAAATTATATTTATTACTGTCCAATATCTTGTGACAGCAAATTAGCATGCTGTAACTTATCTATGAAACAATCTTGATCCACAAGAATATGTATATAGTATTTATATATATATTGGTAATAGTGAAATCAGAAATATATATAATAATAAGTCAGAAATATAGATAAACTAATATACACAACATTTGTATATATAATAACAAATCAGAATTATTTATATAAATATATATATATTGACACTCAGTCCTATTACTATTTTTGAACTGAGAGGGGAAGACAGATATGTTACCATGGAGGGGCTTGTATAAATCCAAGCAACGGATTTTATCCCAATAGAGGGTAGGGGTCAGCGTTCCGTAAGCCTTCGTAATACAGACTTGGACTTGTAAGCTTTGAGGGAGTCCATTCGCTGGTCTCTAGGCAACTTGGATAACATTTACACCTTCCAACCTTAAACCAAATAATAGTATGATTGAATATTTAAAATTATTGTTATATTCCTAGAATTGATAATGTTAATCGTGTCCAACCTAACCAAGGGACATTACAAATTACAAATTACATATTCTAGTTTTATCAAACAACCCCCTTGCATGTCTAATTTGTGCAATCTGAGTATTAGATGCAAATGGTACATACCTGCACCCAGGTTCCAGTCGTCTATTAAAATTTGTAAAGATACTTAAAGCATGTGTTTTTGATCTTTTATGCCACAGCCAGGCAGATTTTTTAATTAATATTCAGAGCTAACTGGTTATCTTTTCACCTTGCTATTGCTTTAATGCTTCATCTACTAAAATCAGCGGATCCATCTTAATAGTTATTTACTGTTAAGCTCATTTTTCCAATTGTTGCACAGTTTTTGTGCTCCCACGAGTACGACACTTATTTCTTCTCAAGTGATGTACATTGGTCTTGTAATTATTAGTGGTTGTTCATTTCCAAATGGCAGAATCACCTATTATCTATAAATAATTGCAGGTATATCCATCTATGAGTTTTGAAATTGGTCTTCATCTTCTTCCAACTCCTTTGGAAAGAATTGGGTGTTGAGAAAACGTTTCTTTACTTTCATCCACCTTGAATGATGCCAAACTCCAATGAAATTAAAATTGTGGTATTGGCACCAAGAGATTGCAATCAAGCTTTGAATGGAAAGCTATGATATCTTCTCTCTCATTGAACCATTAGACATATGCTATTAGCTGTTTGTAGTCATTGATGTTTTAATTTGCTTCTCAGTGAATGTCCTCTATCTCTTTTGGTGATAACTTTGTTGTCCATGTCAAATTCTCAGAAAGTTGAAAGTAGTTCTGAATAAGTTAATATTCTCAAATGATCTTGCAATAATGCCCAATTAGCAATTATGTTTCTCTCTTCTATGTTCACTGCCATGTCTATTAAACTTATGTGTATTAGTTTATATGCGTTTCTGACAATTATTAGTTACAAGAGGAGCATTTAGTTATAAAGTGCCAGCTTATTATGATGTTAATTCAGAGGAACTTCAATATGCAAATACTTGTTTTTCAAGTTTTTTTAACTCATCATCGCTATTGATACTATTATAACATCCATACTAATTTATTGATTTTCTACTTTGATCAGTATGATGTCTTTCTACTTATCAAAAAGAAATTGTTTCTTTTAAAAGTTTAATTTCATTGGGAAAGACTTCATTTGACACATCCAAATTGTTCAGTGATATCAAATTTCCACAATCCATTAAGATAACTTGCATAGCTTCTAGCTTAGATTGTGTATATATTTCTATCATCAACATTTTGGATCACACTCTGTGATCCATCATCAGGATGTAATATAGCATGAGATGCATAAGTGTAAGATGCTTTCCCATCATCTTACACTTATGCATCTCATGCTATCTTACATCCTGATGATGGATCACAGAGTGTGATCCGAAATGTTGATGATAAAAATACACACACAATCTAAGCCAGAAGCTATGCAAGTTATCCAAATTGTTATCTAGCTTTAAGCACATTTTCTTCATTGTTTAAGTTTTACATGGAAGGTTGAACCATTGGCATCCTCCTTTGAGACATGAGTCTGTCTTGGTTTACTTGCTTTCCTTTGAACTATTGCTATTACAGTTATAACTAAGTTGTTCTGTTCTAATGTTTGCAGCATTCTGTTTGGAGAAGTGTTTCCGAACAACTTATGCATTACTAATGCTCCACCTATGGCTCTGCTTGTCACGCTTGAAGGAAGAGGGAAAGGATGGTATTGAGTTTGGACAGTATTTGTATGAGCACTACAACCGTGACTTAGAACTGAGAGTTGCAGCTGCTGGGGTTAGCTCATATGTCCTTCAGATTCTTATTATTTTGAATACAGGCAAAAAATGCTCGCTAAATAAATTAGTGCATTACCATCACTACAGATGAAAGGAACTTTAAAAAAGACTATTTTGGAAGCTTTCCAAACAGCTATAGCTACCGACATTTTAAGCAGTATAATAAGCCAAGTAGTGCATAGATCTGTTTCTTATGCAGCAATTTTTGGTAAACAAAATGATCAGTAACTGCTGATCATAATAAACAAACTATGATTTCTGTGATTGTTAAATAAAAAATGACTGTTGTGGTGACCAGCGAAAAACAATAAAAGTAAATTTAGTTCTATCTTGTATTCAAACTGAGAGGTGAGAGTGAATTAATGAATTAAGGAATTTTAATGACCCTTTGAAGAAATTTTTTTCATCAGACCCTTTGATTTGTTTGAAAAAAATTGAAATAAAAACTTCTAAAAATTTGTCAAGAAATTTAATGTCCCACTTGTCAATCCACTTCTTGTTTTGTTTCCTTCCGGTCTTCTTCCTTTGGTTTAGTTCCGCTTCGACAATTATTTTTGGGCCAGTGATACTTATACATGCTTCCAAATCTTTTTAGGTAACTTGGCAAACAAATTATATCCGATGCTTCCATCGGAACATACCAGCCTCAGCGAAAAGGATCCCATGTGGTACCATTGACTTGATTTTGAGATTGCTGGTGATTAAGTATTTTTGAATTCTTTCTAATTGTTTCCACTTGTGGTTTGATATGCTGCTCTCCCAAATTTTGTAGCCACAAAGGACAATTGACACAATCAACAAACCAAAAAGAGTCTTCTTGATTTTCCGATACAAAAACTCCGTTGTCCTGCACATGTTTTGAAGAAGGTAAGAAGCTCTCCATCCCCGTTGAATCCTTTTTGTCCTACATGTCTCCTAACTGAGCGTATTGTGAATCAATTCCTAGATACTTGTATTCTTCCACTATCTCCAAAGAACTTCCCTTGAAGATAAATTTACTTTGCTGCTTTTTTCGTTTTCAAGGAAAAGATCATGACCTTGGTTTTTCTGGTGTTCACTTGCATCCCAACCTTTTGGCAAAAGAGCTTCAAAGCCTTCAAACGCTCTTGCAATCCTTTGGCAAATTTTGCAATTAGAATAAGATAATCCGCATATAGTATTAGCCTCAGCACGTATTCCACTAACTGAACACCCTCCCCCTTATAGTTGTGTAACCATTCTTCTAGTATATCAATATACAAATGAAACAATGTGGGGGAAAGATGACACCCTTCTTCGACGCCAATGTTGCTACCAAAGCACTTAGATATACCCTCTTGTTCTGGTTTTAGCTCTAACTTGCTCATAAAGCTTATGGACAACTGCTCTATACTCATTTGGAATCCCAAGATCTTCTATTCTGCTCCATGGTTTGTCCCTAGGGATAGCATCAAAAGCTTTTTTGAAATCTACAAAGCAACAAAAGACTTCTCCACCTTAGGAATTTTAAATGTTTTCAATAAGTGTCTAAGAGTCATTTAGTGATCAATGGTGGAATGTTTTGGCCTGAAACCAACTTTCCCGTTTGCCCATTTACCCTTCTTTTTCTGCCCAACTGCTGATCCTACGCTCTACCATGCTCCCAAAGAGTTTGCCAAGAAGAGGATTTACAATAATAGTATGGCAATTGGAAGGATTATTGATGTCACCACTTTTGTATAAAGAAATGGCAATAGTAGTTGTCCACTTAGCTGAGAAGTTGCTTTGTGTGACATTGTTAAAGATTCTTTTTGTAGCGTTGTAAATTGCATCCCTTTGCAATTTCTTCCTAGGCGCTATTTTAGCTTGTATGGGCTCCCGCATTGATTTCCGGCAATCCAGCTCAATTCCACATGTTATTTTGCCACTTTATCTCCGAATAGGACCTATGGTCCCGATTTGGGACCACATTGGAGGGGATAGGGTAACTTGGTCGTCCTATTCTCAGGAATAGGATGACCAATTCGCCCCATTTTTCGATGTTTGGCCCCAAATTGAAATCAGTTAATGGTAACTTGGTTTTAGTGGGGATTTCAAGCCTGCATCAACCTTCTTTGAGTTTTGCATCCCAAAATGATGTGAGGTATATAAGCAAGGTATCCTCCCTCATTTTGGTAACACAAGAATCTAGGATCATGATCACACAATCAATCTACAAGCACGCATTCAAGCATTCAAGTTCTCAAGCATTCAAGGCATTTCGTCCCACCTATCCTTCATTGTGGCAAGCTTCAACAAACTTCTTGCAAGCATGTCTTTTATGATTCTTTTAAAGGTTTTGTGGATTCATGCTATTGCATCAACACTTGTGATCATATTCAAAGAGCATTGCATCATCAAGGTATAAAACACTTTTATTCTCGGAACTAGCCTCTACTATACCTTAGCACACTTCCCTATCAAGCATATTTCATCTCTATTTCAAAGTCGATTTCAAAACCGAGGTTTGATTGAGGCAAACCCCTTTCTACACAACAATTTCTCTGTTTTTTGTGTGCAGGAACATGTGGCACAAGTACTAATTGAGATTCAGGTAGATTAGGAGATTGGCTATAGTCTGCAACTGAGTTCGCCGGAAAGTGCAGGCCCAGGGAATAGGGCGAATGAGGCGCCCCATTCCTGGGAATAGGGCAACTAGGTCGCCTTATTCCCCCCATCGCAGCTTCAGATTTGGTCTGCAAGTGTGCTACAATCTTCCCTTTCTATTTATGGTCTTGGAATCGGCTTGTCAGTTTCCAATTGTTCTATGAACATAGAAACCTATCTTTTCGCCCCATTTAACCCTACATCTTGCATTTACATTCCTATAATCCTGTTCCCTGCATTTACAATGAAGGATCATTGCATCCACCTAGCGTTTGAGCCTTGTTCAGCCTAGTGGATCATCTTCTTTCCAATGTAAGAAAGGAGATAGGACTAAGCTTCCTTTTGAACATCCTAAAGAACCTTCCACCCACCTATTTTCTTTCATTACTTTATCATGAACCCTACTCCCTTACATCTTAATAATGATTTGATGTCTAGATCTGATTTGTATGCATTGTCTTGCTACATCCCTCTAATTTCCATTCTTAGATCCGATTTGGGTATCTTTCATTTTCATAATGGAATTTACTAAATCTGATTGATTTGCTATTTCCTTTGTGATTACATTGCTCTGTAGTTATATTCATCAAAATCATGAGCTTTCATTTCGTGTTGCTTATTTTTGTTCATAGTACTCTTGCATGTGGCATCATGAGAATTTCAACCACATTTCCTTCCCGTAAGTCATTTCTCAAGGCTTTTATCCATGTTACATGTTTTATGATAACATTCTTAAGGAAATGCATGCAATGTGTAGATTTCATAAGAGCTTTTGTAGAACATGATGATATTGAAATGAATAACACTAACACCTCTCCTAGGTTATCTTTTGAGGATAGACTCTCTTAATAGGGATACCATAATGAAGAGTAGTGATAAATCTTCTCCTCCTAAAGAGTACCTTGGTGCAAGAGGCTAAGCATGTTAGTTTATGTACATCCTTAGACCCTCTTCCTTCTCCTAGACCTTATCTTCAACATCAAAATATTTTCAATCAAGATGATGTTATGCATTTCCTTCATGATTTATCTCCTAACATACCATTATGCAAGGATGAAGATATAGACAAGCCTTCCTCTTCCCAACTTAAAGAGGATGTGAATAGCAATGATAGGGTTTTGCATCTTCTTAAAGAGATCGATCCTCCTACTATCCATCCTTACACAACTTCTTTCCATAACCCTCAATATGAAAGTCTTCCACCTTGTCAATTAAAGACTTATTTTAATATAGGATATGACATTACTTCTCAACAAGGATATAGTGGACAAGGTCTTGACATTCAAGAACAAGGCATAAAGGCCCCTGTAAATCCTACACAAGCCACTAGAAAGGGTATAGGATTTATACCTCAAGACAATATTGCTCCTTTTTCCTCAAATCCTATTACTTCTTCTAAACCTCAACCTCCTTTACAAACTCTTTTGCCAACACAAGTAGATGTCAGAATGTCTTTAGATGATTGTTTGGCCTTGGCTAAAAGAATCTTTTGGAGGCTTAAATATGATATCTAAATTAGATATTAAAAATGTTGCACACTAGCATTCCCTTCGCCTATTATGTTGCTCCACACCATGTGATCTTGGTAACTCTTTGTTTTACATGATGCTATGCTCTCATATTCAACTCTTTATTTGTGAGCAACATAATAAGTTCTTTTCCTTGTCCTCCCGCTTGGGGGGCAAGGGTTCAATTCCATTGCCTATCTTTCATAAGGTTCCATTTTCCCTTCGTTGATTAGTATCTCTTATAACATTATGTCCTTTGCATGGATTTGTTTGTTCTACATAAGGATATTTCTCTTTTTTAGGAGATTGACATCCTTATTTACAACCTCTTTCTTGCTTGAAAGTATATATCTTTTATAAATGACCTCTCACTTAGGGTACATAATGCGTTATCCTTTTTTCCTTGTCTTCTAGCTTGGGGGGCAAGGGTTATCTCTTATTCCTTTCTGAGGATCCATTTTCCTTGGTGGAGTGGTATTTGTTTATCACGTGACGTTATTTCTTACATGGAATTGATTGTTTTGATTAGGGATTTTCTCTTATGCAAGAGGTGTGCATTCTTGATTACAACCTCTTCCTTTGTTTGCAATTGCATATCCATTATGAACAAATCACTTACTTGGGGGCTCAAAGTGTGCTATCCTTTGTTAAGAATCCCCTTTTACCTAGTTATAGAGGGAAAAAGGTGAATATTCTCCTGTTCTTCTTCCCCTCTTTTTGTCAAAGGTGATATTTTTGTTCAAGAATTCCTCTTGGAGGTAGATGTCTTGGGACAAAGATATTTTCCTCGTAAGGATCCCTTTATACTTGTTGCAAGATATCCTTTTACAACTCTCTCCCTTGGCTTGTAAAGGGTTACCACTCTTTGGTTAGGGTGGCACATATAGTGTTATTTAAGGGATAGCTCCTTGGTGTTGAAGGTGGGTATCCTTATTCTGCTTTTCCTTAAGATGCCATCATAGCTTTATGTTGCTATCTTAAGGAGGGGGGCATATATGCGGTTTGCTTATGTATTATATTGCAATTTTTCTCGGAGACAATGCTTTCATTGTTTATCCTTTTGCAACTAATTTTTTAGGTTACTTGACAAACTCTGCCTTTGCTTGGTAATCTCCTTGGTTAATCCTCTTGCAATTACTTTTTTAGGTTACTTAGCAAACTCTGTGTTTTGTTTAGTAATCTCCTTTTAGTGAATTTCCTTGGAAACAATTCTTTCCTTGGTTATCCTTTTATGCCATTTACAGTCTTATTTTCTCAAGTTACCTAGCAAACTCTGCCTTTTTCTTTATAATCTATTTTTAGCATATTTCCTTGGAAACATTGCTTTTCTTGGTTATTTTTTTGTACTATTTATATTGCAGATATCTTTAGATACAATGCTTTTCTTGGATAATCCTCATTTTTGTGGATTTCCTTGCATACAATGCTTTGTTTGGTTATCCTTGGATGGGTTGACAAGTATAACACAACTTGCTAGACCATCAAGTCCATCTTTGCACCAACTCTCTCTTGGGATGAGTGGAACTAGCATAACTTGCTAGATTGTTTTGTACTCTTCCTCCTCTTTTATCTTACAGATCACACAACATAACACAACTTGTTGTCTAGTGGAATTTGTGTTCTCTCAGGATCACCTAAAATAACACAACTTAATAGCCCGTGTAATTCATGATTTCCTCTCTCTCTCTCTCTCTCTCTCTCCCTCCTTCATGTCCCATAAGCATAACTCACTTGCTAGTTGGTTGGATTTTGGAGTCTTGTCTCATCTTTGATGTGTGCTCCTGCTCTTTTCAGGTGATCACTTATACTCTTGCAATAGCATTCTGAGTGTGATACTAGCGGTTGATACATTTTGTTTATCGAGGTCTCTTCAACTTTTTTAGTACTACCCCGTTTGTTGTGTCTTTTTTTTTCTTGTCTTTGTTTGCCTTTGCTTTTATCTTTTCTTTTTGTTTTGTGTGCTCTTGCACATGGTTGTATGAGTTAAGATCCTTGGTTTGGGGGCTTGTTCCCTTGAGCTTAGTGATGTCTTATCTCTTTGCAATCTTGCCCATGATCATTTCTCTCTTTCTTCTACTTTACCGTATGTGTGTAGTACTCATATTCCTGATAAAGTTGGGGCTAAATGTAGCATTGTGAATTGCATCCCTATGTAATTTCTTGTTTACCTAGGCCCCATTTTATCTTGAATGGCCTTGCGCATTAATTTTCGACAACCCAACGCAATTCCACATGTCATCCTACCACTCTCTCCAAATAGGACCCATGGTCTTGATTTGGGATCACATTGGAGGTAATAGGATGACTTGGTTGCTCCATTCCCCGATGTTTGGCCCCAAATTGAAATCACTTAATGATAACTTGGTTTTAGTGGGGATTTCAAGCTAGCATCAACCTTCTTCGAGTTTTGCATCCCAAACTGATGTGAGAGGTGTATCCTCGCTTGTTTTGGTAACTCAAGAATCAAGGATCATGATCACACAATCAATCCACAAGCAAGCATTCAAGCATCCAAATTCTCAAGCATTCAAGGCATTTTGTCCCACCATATCCTTCATTGTGGCAAGCTTCAACAACCTTCTTGTAAGCATGTATTTTATGATTTCCTTTTACGTTTTTGTGGAGTCATGCTATTGTATCAACACTTGTGATCACATTCAAAGAACATTGCATCATCAAGGTATAATACACTTTTATTCTCAGATCTAGCCTCTGCTATACCTTAGCACACTTTCCTTTCAAGCATATTTTATTTCTATTTCAAAGTTGATTCCAAAACTGAGGTTTGATTGAGGCAAACCCGTTTCTACACAACAATACTCTCTTTTGTGTGTGCAAGAATAGGTGGACCAACTATAGATCGAGACTCGAGTAGATCAAGTGATTGGCTACAGTCTACAACTGGGTTTGTCGAAAAGTGAGCAAATATGGTGAGTGAGTCGCCCCATTTCGGGAATAGGGCAACCAAGTTGTCATATTCCTCCCATCTCTGCTTAAGATTTGGTCTGCAGGTGTGTTACAATCTCCCCTTTTTGTTTCTGGTCTCAAAATTGGCCTGTCAGTTCTTGATGGTTCTGCACACACAAAAACCAATCTTCGCCCCCATTTAGCCGTAGATCTTCCATTTACATTCCCATAATCCCATTCCCCCACATTTACAATGAAGGATCATTGCATCTGCTTAATGCTTGAGCCTTCTTGACCCTAGTGGATCATCTTCCTTCAATGTGAGAAAGGAGATAGGCCTAAGATTTCTGGTTTGTTTGAACATCCTAGAGAACCTTCCACCCACCTGATTTCTTTCATCACACTTTTGATGTGTGGTACCAATGTTTGAACACTCCATTTTAAAATTCTGCTTGTAACCCATTTATGTCTTGAGCTTTGCCACTTCCTAACTTCTTTATGCCTTGTTTGATATCTTCCCTTGAGAATATCTTGTTGCAATGTCAATTATGGGGAGCCAACTTTTCTTTGAGGCCGTTCATGAAGAAGCTTTGCATAATTTAGCCATTGTGCATCAATGATATTATTTTGCATTTGTTTTCTCTTTTTTGTAGTTCTCACCAAAAACTTTTGGGGTTGTGTTTTCCCAAGGAGATTAATTCCTTTTTTCTTGAAATCACATAATTTTCCTTTTTGTCTTTTATTGGTTTTTTTTTATATCTTTTCATGATTCCAATATTTTTCTCATTCTCTTTGAAGGATCTTGTAGCTTTGCATTCTTCATTAGACAAGGGATTAGTTGGAAAAGTGTTTGAAGCTCCCTTCACAGGTCAAGATCTCTTATACACCTTTAAAGCTTTGTGGATTAAAGGTATTATCAAATTGATGCAAATATGATCCTTTTCTTTGCCTTCAATGCTGTCTTTTGCTAATTGAAAGTGTTGTCGAAGTGCAGCAGCAAAAAGCTTCTAATTTTCTTGATTCACAATAATTCTAACTTGAGAGGGATTTCTTGTGCAAATGCTGGTTCTGCCCTCAATGAGTGACATTCGTGTGTGTATGCCAAATTTTAAAAAGGGAGGCCTTTGATCGATTTCAAGTCCATAAGATAGGCCACGATATTGAACTCCAGTGCCCTGGATGTAGAGCTCAGTGAACATATAACGTAGTCCGCTAATCTTTGACTGTTGTAAGTCTTACATGTGTTACCCCCGGATTTCGGCTAAGCTTTCATGCCATTACAAATAGTTATGCCATATAGTCTACATAAGCCTAACATTTCTGCCCCAAAGTGTGACACATTTCAATGCCCTTCTTTGGAAGTCCTTTTCCACATGTGGTTCTCCTTTTCATCTAGCCATAATGGGTTAGTATCCATTCCCTCATCATTGCCCAACTAAAATGACTGATTGTTCATTGTTTTTGCATTAAAATCACCAACTAAAACTATTAGTCTATTTGTCCTCAAGTGTTGAAGGTACACGTGTCTTTTTTTATGCCGCATATGTATCCTAATTATCTAACTTTGTCTTCTTGTAGAAGTTCGAGTTTTTTGGGGCAAAATAGCATACAACCAGCCTAATTGTTGCTTCATTTTTTGTTAGATTCAGCCATATGAATTGCTTATTTGGATCCTCTGTTTTTACTTTTACAACTCCACTCCATATTTCTCTTACTAGGAGTGTGATCCCTCCATGCCCTTTATGTGTTTTAGATCCTTAATTCCAAACTGAGAGTTTATTATATCCTTTAAAATCTGGAACTTTGCATCCATTATTGTCATGTGTTTTCGTAAGGATGATAATGCCCTTCCCTTTTGTTGTGGGCCTCGATCCTGGTCCTCTTTGTTGAATTTTCGTGGTGCTCGTTTAACCACGGGCACTGATTTACCCTCCCAACCATAGACAAAATATTTGTCTCCCCCAAGCACACTGATATATTGATCTGCACATTTATTCAATTGTTATGGTCTATTTCATAGAATGAGATCACATATCTCATATATGTGATAGAAGACTTTTCACCAAGGGTTACCACTCTTCACATGTGGCCCCATTAATTAATAATTATATTATTATTATAATATAATAATTATAATATATCAAATTATAATATAGTTATATAATAATATAATAATTATATTATCAATATAATATAATAATTATACAATATAATTATTATTATCATATAATAATAATAATAATTATATAATATAATATAATATAATTATATTATCTCACAATAATAATATAAATATAACCACAACCTTTGTGATGTCTATGTTGACCTGTGGATTCCGACCACAACTACAATAAAATCAACACTCCCTCTTAGCTAGGGAGGAATCCTACACTAAATATGAGTCACATAGTGACATCCACCATGGATACTCCCAGAGGGTGGATCCATCATGGCTACACCCATGAGTGGAAATACGAATAAACACATCATCATGACTAATCCCATGGATGATGAAAGAATAAATATCACCTCACTGTGACATCAACCATTATTGTGATGACTGATCACAACGACTACATCCATATGTGGAAAGGAAAGATATCATCTCTCTGTGATATCAACCATCATGAATTATCCATAGATATCACCTCATGTGATATCCACCATTATGGCTATCCATAAATAGCACCTCACGTGATATCCACTATTATGGCTATCTATAAATATCAACCATCATGACTTATCCATAGATATCACCTCACGTGATATCCACCATTATGGCTATCCATAGATATCACCTCACGTGATATCCACTATTATGGCTATCTATAAATATCACCTCACGTGATATCCACCATTATGGCTTATAGATATCTCCACACATAATATCCACCATTATGGCTTATCTATAGATACCACCTCACGTGATATCCACCATTATGACTATCCATAAATATTACTTCACAAGATATCAACCATCATTGGCTTATAGATATCTCCACACATAATATCCACCATTATGACTTATCCATAGATATCACCTCACATGATATCCACCATTATGGCTAATCCATAAATATTACTTCACGAGATATCAACCATCATTGTGAGATCGTCACCTCACAATGATGGTAAGATGCACAAGTGTTCCTCATTTTGAGATTGTCACCTCACAATGATATTCACCATGGCTCATCCAGAGGGTAAACACACAAGTACAAGAAAATCATCACAGACTCTCTCACTTGGTGTTGTCATGGCGTCACACACATGACATCCACCATGAACCATATCAGAAGGAGGTGATAAGGGCTTACACCTCAAGTTTCTCTTCAAGGAGAAAAATGCAGTAACAAGGGCTTGCACCTCAAACTTCTCCCTCGTAGAGAAGAATTCATTAAGCAGATCTTCATGATCACGTGTCTCCCTCTGAAATAGATATCAACCTTCTGACGTCCTCGTCCAAGGTTGCTTCAGATGAAACGTCAGTCTCCCTCTGAATCTGATATCAACCTTTTGACCTTCTCGTCCAAGGTTGCCTTTGTAGATTTGCCAGACTCCCTCTGAATGTTAATTCTAAAACACATTAGCCCATTTTTCTCACATAATATGCAGTCCAACACAGAATATCCTGTGTTGGACACATTAGCTCAGAAATCTTCATCTCCCTCAAGCTGAAAATTCCTCTTCCCACAAATGTCTTAAGCCTTACGAATTTCCTGGAAGAGTTCACGATTTCCAATTTCTCACAACATACTAGATATGCCTTGAATCATTACGAAATAGTTCAGACTTGTAGTTCAAAGATGTCTATTCTTCCAACAGATACAAACACCCAACCAAAATCAAGAAACTCCTGACCAGATTTAACAATTGCCCTAGACACCATTTAGGAATATTGCATATGAATATTAATCACTTAGTCTGTCTTCTCCATGGCAAAGATTCAGATGCATTTGATATTCATTAGTCACAGAAGATAGATATTTATCCTGAGTCTCCTGCATGCATCCTTACCATGACAAAGATTCAGATGCATTTGATATTCATCAGTCACAGAAGATAGACATTTGGCATGAGTTTCCCGCATGCATCCTTACCGCCAAAAATATAGAGCCATTGCCTCTCAAATGGAAGTGTGATTGTTCACGGACGAAAGTCAAAGAGACCCACAAATACCAGAATGGTAATTAGCTGTTCGAATCAATAATTCCACCTGTATAATTATATTCAATCCACAGATTTGAGCCAGTCTAAACTCCTTAGCATCAACACAGGCAAAACATACTTCCTTCCATGTCTTTGAATAGTTTGCTTTCGTAGCAACATCAATTGCTCCTTGAAACTGACCAAGTTTGATAAGTGTCCCGGTGAGTTTTGCCCAGTTGGAAATGAAAGTGAAAATTATCTTAGCCACCTCATATAGAGCTTCATCAAATAGACGATCTCCAACACTTTGAAGATTGACGATATTTGGTGTTAAGATAAATTCTTCGATATCACCAAGTTTGTCAATCTTGGCATATACATAGATAAGCTCAATGTCAAATTTTGGCTCTTTAATCTTTTTCCTTACCATCAACAGACACTTAACTAGGTCATTTTACACACTAGCTAGCTCTGCTGCCCTTATCACATCAAGGAACTCTGTAGCATCATCAACGCGAATCAATGATTCAATAGCATTGCTGACCATACCCTCCCTGAGTTGTGCCTTTGCCACTTGACTCCAGATTGCATCCTCCTTAACACGTGAGGCAAACTCCACAACCCGCTCAATGCTTCGAATGTTGTCTAAGAGAACATTGACAACGTGTACATTTAGATTAAACTTCTTAAAGATAGCAAAAACCTCCTCATCTAATTCTGCTCCAACAATAATTTCCCCAACCGCAGGGCCATTAAAGTTGTCCAACCTATTAATGTGATCCATTACATGAGACTTATCAACCTTAATGACTCTGGATGACAAACAACCACCAATCATCACGGTTCTAGTGTTTTCGCTTCATAAACTAACTCCTGCCTTGGATAGTGAGAGGATTTCGCAAGAAATATCAGATGCAATTATATTACCCGAGGCTAGTAGAGTATAAGAAGGGGCCCGACAAACTTTAGGTAGCCGAAGCATAATATATTGAAATATTTAATCTAATATGTGTCTTCCGCCTTGAGTATCAATCCATCACCTTCTATGCAGTCAATATATTAACTGCCATGCTCCTTTTCCATTCCTATATTTGAATTAATCACATGAATGCCATATTAGCTACAATTACGCCATGAGCAAACCGTTCTCCAAAATGCGAGCAACTGTTCAAATAGAGGAAAGCTTCCAACAATATTGATCGCCAATTCTATAGTAGGAGTCTCCCGTCAGAATGTATGGGTTTGGTCACAACACCTTTTCATGCAGGCTCATCCCTTGGCATGTTTCCATATCTTTTGGGAAGTTCATTTGAATTCGGTAGCCATTAGAGAGTAAGCAACTCAATTCAAAGCTTCTCAAAGTCTGGTGGCAGTCGTTGCAAGCAGACGGGTCCTGTTAAGTCCATCTTTTGGAGAGAAGATAATTCACCAAAGCCTTTCGACAGTTCTCTCAAATTTCTACACTTTCCTAGGCTCAACTATTCCATCGCATTAAGTTTCCCAGGTCATCGGGTAACTTTTCAAGAAGTGTGCATCCGCGTAGCCTCAGACTACTCTCGAAGATATGGTCAAGTTCTTCGGGCAGAGAAGTCAACTTTGCGCACTGTTCCATGCTCAGATGCTTCAGTTTCTTGAGTTTTCCGAATCCCTCCAGCAAATTGGAATGATATCGTCGGCTCTGTTTCTCTATCGCATATGGAAACATTTAATCGCTTGTGTCTGAAAATATGACAGCTATCTCTCCTGGCGATGATGATTCGAATATTTTCTCATCTCAATATAATTTGCTTATTGAATTCCTTATTCTGTATTCGGTAGAGATGAAATGTGATGAATTAATTTGACAAAGCTTGCAATACATGCCGCATAACAATAGGAGCAATACGTTTATCAATTTTATAATTTCTTTATTGAGATCTTCCTCCCAGGCTTTGCTCTGATACCATGTTGAATTTTTCGTGGTGCTTGTTTAACCACGGGCACTGATTTACCCTCCCAACGATAGACAATATATTTGTCTCCCCCGAGCACACTGATATATTGATCCGCAAATGTATTTAATTGTTATGGTCTATTTCATAGAATGAGATACCATATCTCATATATATGTGATAGAAGACTTTTCACCAAGGGTTACCACACTTCACATGTGGCCCCATTAATTAATAATTATATTATTATTATAATATAATAATTATAATATATCAAATTATAATATAGTTATATGTAATAATAATTCAATAATTATATTATCAATGTAATATAATGATTATACAATATAATTATTTTTATCACATAATAATCATATCATAATAATAATAATAATTATATAATATAATTATATTATCACATAATAATATAATCATATTATCCCACAATAATAATGTAAATATAATCACAACCTTTGTGATGTCTATGTCGGCCTATGGATTCCGACCATAGCTACAATAAAATCAACACCCTTTTCCATGATTAACCTCTACAATTCCAATGTACCATGCTTAGAAACTCCCGTGGGTCTCAAATCCCTATTTATTGTTTGTAAATTGCTTGCTGACTTGAGCTCTCCTGTTTTTCAGCCACACCCACTTTCCTTCATTTCTTGCCAATTTCACTTTCTCCCATTCCTTCTCTCTTCTTGTTAGCAAATGTTAAGTCGTCATCTAGGTAAAATTGAGTGCCTCTAAGCAATCCTCTATACTTTAGGACAGCCATCTTGTCTTCCATGTTTCTTAAGATCACTCTCACATGTCTTCCTTCCTTCTGTTTTCATTCCCATCCTATTTGCTTGTGGAAGACAACCTAACCATTTCAGCTTGTCCTTACAAAAATCTCTAGCTAAAATATTTATTCTTTCCTTCTCTCCAAAGTCCCTCGTGCCTTTGATGATGATATTTACTGCCGTGTCTTGAATATCCTTTTCTTCTCTTATTTGCCTCTTGATTTGTTTCTCTATGATTTCTTTTTGTTCAACTGATGGCTCATTTACTACTTGTGCCGGAGATTTAGCTTCTTCCATTTTCTCTCTTAGCTTGTTTTCTCTTAATTTCATGTTTGCAATTGCTGATTGCAAGTCTTCTAGCTGTGTTGTGTTGCTAGTTATTATTGTTTCTGAACCTTTTTCCTCTGCTTATTTTGCTTGCTCCAATTCTTGTTTTATACTCATTATCTCTCTTTCTGTCCTCTTTTCAAATTGTTTTGCAAATTTAGTACCTGATATTTGAGCAGTTTGTTTTCCCTCTCAAGATTTTGACTAGATTCTATTTTTTTTTTCAATTTGTGATCTTTCATTAGCTCCTTTGTTTCCAAGTATTCAATCCTCTTTCTCATGTTCATGAGTTCAGTCACATAGAGCTCCAATGACCACAACAATGGAGTAGTCGTGGGGCTGTATAGGTTCTTACTGTCTTGAGACCCTTTTTCTCCATCCATTATGCTTGTTATAAGGGTTACTTTTTTGTCGTGTATTGGCTCATGTTCCCCTTGGAAAGAGAAAATCTCCTTTCTCTTGCCTTTGTCAGCCTCATGATCTGTTTGGTTGCCCATTGAATAAAGCATTTCAGCAGTCACAACATTGTTGTTTCTGGTTGTACTAGAGTGAACCACTTCTTTTGTGTCTGCTTCAACTTTCGAGTTTGCCTTCGTCTTAGAATCCCTCTGTACTACTTCGCATTCATGAACACCAACATTTACCCTGACTCTACTATGTTTCTTTGCTGGGCCTCAGACAGAGAGAAGATCCAATGCCCTACCATGTTTGCACACTAGGATATAAATCTGCAAACCTCATTGCTGCCTGAAAAATGTTGTTCCATGGATGGACAATCCCCCTTCATACCTCTTTAGCAGGTACCCAGGAAACTGCCTTTGAGAGTTTGTTTCAAAACCCTTTGAAGCCTTTTTTATTAACTCTAGATATTCTGGGTTGTTGTTTTCCAATGCAGTATGTATTTTTATTGTATCAAACACTTGGATCATTGTGTACCTACTGTCCTCACAATAGTCTTGTTATTCAACCATGTTTTGTTTGTGTAGTTTGACAAACCACAGTTTTCAATGCCACATTGCAGTTTTGGAAGGGGGTCGTGGAGATTCAAAATAAAAAAGACAAACAGGTGGGAGAAATGTGGGGCAAACTTGTCTACCAAATGGATTGACTAGGGTCCACAAAGCTGAGAAAGTTACGAAGCTAAAAAGTCCCTCCATTCTTCTGTTGTACTCCGACTGCATGGACCTCCTTCCTTGGCTACTTTCTCCCAAAAACCTTTGTTTTCTCTGTTGTCGTTGCTATCTATGCTTTTCCCTCCTTTCTCCTTACCGCTACGTGGGCCTTCTTCATAGGGTTGGGAAAGGCTTATTGTCAATTCCGCTCTAGTGTTGGGAATGAATTGCGCAATAGGTTCTTTATATATTAATCAATTGGCATGTTCAATAAGGTCTATCTTGCCAAGGGGATATGGCATGTCTATTGGTAATAGCAATTAATAATAATCACGATTAATCAGGTATTTAACAAGCCCTTTTTGGTTGGAAAGGCTTTGGTCTCGAAGCACCAGTAAAATAGGATAACCATTATGATTTCCACAATATGTGACAATATCTGTGCATCTAGGAAATATGAGGACACATTTCCTGCCTTTTTTTCAGGTGTCCCCATGTAATATCCCCTTAGGATATTTGTTCCAGATTTTCCAAATATTTCACAGGGATTTACACAAACATTTTTCATGCAATCTGATTTCTTTTCATCCAACGGATTATACAAAAAAACATAATATACAGGACTGAAATAGAGATCTGAAATTCCATATGAAAATAAATCATTACAACCTTGTTTCTCAGATAGATATGAAGTACCTCTATCACAAATTTGCCTAGCTGTGAACTCCATCGCAAATCCACCAAGTAAATGAATTGGGTTTCCATCCAATCCACCAAGAAATCTTGAAGGTTTCCATTCTCAGGTTTCAAAACTAAAAGCTGAAATCTCCCAAACTCTCCAAGGGAGAATAATAAACCAAGCATAAACCTAAACATCCTGAGAATGAGCCTCTCAATGTTCTTTTATAGCACATCCCTATGACTCTTCATTTTCCATCTGCTTGTCTCTTCGTATTCCTTTTCTTGTCACTTTATTTCCCCCTTTAAATTAGAATGACTATAAATTTTCACTAAGCCCCATTCAAATCATTTTTTTTATTTTATTAAATAATTAAATTAAGTCGTCATTAAACTTGATATAATTTGACAACTTAAATTTTAATTATTTAATTGATTTCTAATGTCCCAAAAAGGGGAAATACGGTCCTCCCTCCTTAGAGATTGCTTGTCCTCAAGCAATCATGAATCTGCATACCAATACTAGGATCCAAATAAATCTGCAAACAACTCCATTGCATAGTTTGGAACAATTAAACTTAAAATTAAGACCTGCCACACTATGAAACAATATGCTCAGATACAACTCATTCATCAATAAGATCCTTGGATCCCAAGGCCAATTTGGAGAACTATCACTTTCATCACTTGAAGACTTCAACTCATTCTTAGTTTTACATCTCTGTAACCAATCATAACAACCATCTAGAAAATGCAAACTGAAAATCCTACAAGCTGTAAATCCTCTTTCTAAAAGAGAGCACATCTCATACCATGATGAAGTAAAACCCTCTTTATACCAATCATTCAGTCTCTTCTTATTTGTCATCATAAACATATTCAATTCATCAACTTGCAGGCTGAAAGAGAAATGATATGCACTCCTCACATTGCAATCAAGTTGATAAGTACCACCCTCTATTTGCAAAGACTGGTGCTCACATCCATTGGACTCATACGCATCATGGTTTCGCTACTCTACTTTGTTAGAACTACATCGTGGAAGCCTGTTATCACATAGAAACCAATTTGCAAACCTACTGCAACAAATGGTATCAACATTATTAAAATTGAAAATCTGATTTTTAACCTCTTCAAGAATACATTTCCTATCATCTGCTGCTAAAAGCTTGTCAACATTCACTTCCCAAATTCGAAAATGACTATATTTAGCACCCACCATCATGCCATCAGCTCCTAGCTTTACTGAAAAAACTATTGAGGGAAATGGATTCATACTTATGAATTCTTGAGACAAGTGGTGCTTCCTACCAAAATTACTTGCCTAGAGCATATCAATCTCCTTGTGATCATCAAAACCAATCAGCATACTGCTGTTTGAACTTACATGGTCTCTCTTATCTTTGTCTTGTTTGAGAATTTCCTCATGCAAAACTTCTTCTAACTTTGGAAGATCTTTGATCGTTTTTGTCCCATGGCTGAAACTACTCTGAAATCCGCCCCTAGAATCTGTTATTGTAATTATTTCACTGTTGCATATTGGAGCATCATAGAAACACTGGTCATCAAATTTCTTGAGTTTGTCTCCTTGCTAGTCTTTTTGATCTTCATTAACATAATGTGCCTCATTTGAATAGAGATTGGTGGAAACTGTTGAGATAAATAGTCATTGATGTCAAAGCACAGTTGTTTCACATTCACAATAGTATTGATGGAGTTATTTAATCTCTGTGGAAGGAGAAGCGCCAGATGAAATAAGACTAAATCTGTTTTGACAGCATAATAAGACAAATCTTTGACGACTCAGCACATAGACAACCAAGGAGGACCCGATACATAGGCAGCCAAGGAGGCAAAATCAAATAAAGACAAAATTGTCGTCAGGTCCTGTTCTATAGTTTTATGTTGGATATTATTGGCTGTCGACAACATGATTGATCATACTTATTTCATCGGGCATATGTGTAGAAGATATCGGGAGACGACTGACGTGCCATCAGGAGAAGAGGAGATGTTTTCACAATCAAAATTGTACGAAGATTTTAACAAATACGAAGTTTTTGGAGAGGACACCGTTTCGTCTTCTAACTGAATAAGACAAACTGGTTAACAACGATATAAGACAAACCGCTTTCGACTGTTGTTAGTTTGTAATATATCGGTTCCCATACCCGACAGATGTAGTTGGAACCAACTTCAACTTACGCCTCTTTACTTCTATATGAGATATTTTGAATAAGACAATTGGTGGTTTGGAAATAAAAAAGATACAAGTTCATGTGTGCGGGGTGATATAGAAAGAGTTATTATAAAGTGCAGAGCAGAATATATAAATATAAAAGAAGTATGGGAGGATGTTGCAATTAGTATAATTATGATACAGAAAATAAAAAGCTTTTGTCTGATATACAAGCAGTGTGTCATCTCAGAGAGGAGGTTGCAGTCAACAGACTGAAAATCAATCTGGTATAAAAGTGTTACTTATTTTCATATTTGAATAACTTTTATTTTCACTGAGTTTGAATTCTGACTTGACTCTAGAATTATACAGAATTGATTCAGTTGTTACACAGTCAGAATTTTGTAGAAAGTAAACAGAATTTTATGTCAAGTTAAACACCTGTTCAAATACAGATTTCTGGGAAGATCTTAGAACATACTGTTCATTTTATTATCAGATTGTAATGTTTTTACAAGGTCTTAATTGAGAATTGCTTTTACAAAGTTATTACTGGATATATCAGTATTTTTCAGAACTGTATTGATCTCACTAGCACGCAGTACTTATCAAGCTGTGATTCTAATGGTTGTTTTGTAATGATTGAATTGGTGTTCAAATCTTATGTAAGTTGGTGCTTGTAAAGTACAAGAGTTGAAGCTCTTAAGAGTGGGGTTGTTGCTCCATAGGGTTGAAGCCCTTTGTTGTCCTCAATTTTGCATTTCCCAAAATTGGGGCAACCCCACGCAATTCTCAGTTGATTGCTAGGAGTTTTTCGCTAAGCGTGTCAATGTTATAGAAGGAATATTGTTCAATGGAATCAGTCATCCCTTGATTTTGATTGTTCTATCTTCTAACTAAACGTCAAAGTCCTTTCTTGTTTTTCTCTTTTTCGCTTTGCGTCTTGTTTTCTGTTTTCGAGTTTTGAGTGCGTCCGGGGTTTTTCAGTAGCATTGTGAGCAGTCTTCCGTGTTCTTCCAATGTCAATATAAGAATGATCTTTTCTTGTCGATCGCCTGGAGTATAAGCTTATTTTGTATAAGTAATAGATGTTAAATTCTATTTTAAAATTTTGCGCCACTCTGCGAAGTTTTGCTTAGGAATTTTAATGACAGCGCGATTCTGAAATGAATCCGCATATCAAATCGTTAAGATTCTAAGACGTATACAAACATTTTAAGTTCTTTGGCGTTTTAAAATAAATTTCTAAAAAAAAATAGTTACGTATGCGTATATTGTCAATAGAAATTTATTTTTAATAATAAACGATGAGATTTATAAAAGATCTTTAGTTATTATTATTATTTTATTGGAAACAATTTATTATTATTATTTTAAACAAATTAGTAATAGTAGAATATTAATAATTAGTTTAGCTAATTATAATACATATTATAATTAGTTGTATTGTATTATTAATATATTGTTTTTATAATCTAATAAAATAATAAAACATGCGTTTTAAATAGAA
>MU223602.1:1801057-1848975 GCA_018584345.1 Thuja plicata | reverse complement strand
TACAGTTCAGTTCTACTTGAAGCCACCTGTGGTAAGAAGGGAGCCTCCCCTATTGCTGAGAGGAGAGAGAAATCTCACACACTGCTGCCTAAAATACACATTTTGCAAGTTGTAGTTTTAGTGACTTGCAAAATATTTAGCCAACACCCTTAAAGTTGTACTTGGTTCGAAGATAGTGAGGCTGGATTAGGACGGTAGATCCTAGCAACATTTCTCACCGTGGTTTTTCCCACACCGGGGTTCCACGTCATATTGTTGTGTCTTATATTGTGTTGCTTTTCTCTTGATTTGTTTAAATTGTGGAAATGTTTTATCTAATGCTTTAAGCAAATTAACTTGGAATAAAGTTGAAGTATACTAAAGATTTGTACACTACTAATATACCCCCCCTCTTAGTAGTGTAACTGTGTTCTACAATTGGTATCAAAGCAAGTGCTTGATAAAAGACCTAATCAGTCTAAGTAGATCTTGAAATTAGAACACATGGCAAATCTAGAAGGAGCATCTTCAAATAAGGCACCTTTATTTGATGGAAGAAATTATGCTTTCTAGAGTGTTAGAATGGAGAGTTATATCGCTTCAATTGGTTATGATGTTTGGATGTCGGTTGAAAATGGATATACTTTTCCTAAAACTGCTTTAACTGATCCTGCAGATAAGAAAGATTATGAAAACAATGCAAAAGCTAGGAATGCATTATTATGTGGTTTGGCAAATAATGAGTTTACTAAAGTTATGCATTGTAAAACAGCTAAGGAAATTTGGATACAAATTAAAAGGTGTATACGAAGGGGATGATAAAGTCAAACAGGCTAAACTACAAACGTTTAAGGCTAGATTTGAAGAATTAAAAATGAAAGAAGAAGAGTGTATTGCTGATTATCTTCTAAAGGGTAGATGAGGTTGTGAATGCAATTAAAGGTTTGGGTGAAAAGGTGAAAGAACCGACAGTTGTTCAGAAAGTCTTATGGTCTTTACTATCTAGATATAATGCTAAGATATCTGTTGTTGAAGAAGCTAGAGATTTAAACAAACTTACATTAGATGATTTGCATGGTATTCTAACAGCTTATGAAATGAGAATGTCAGGTGAACCAGAGACAAAGCGGGAGGTTGCATTTTAGGCAACGAAAAAGGATGATAGCACAGAGTTAGAAGATTTAGAAGAACAATTGGCACATTTGGTAAAAAGGTTCAAAAAGTTTGGTAAAAAGAAATCACCCATGAGATGTTTTAATTGTGGTAAAAGTGGTCATTTTGCTGCTAAATGTCCTAACTCTAATAGTGATGAAGAAGATACCATTTAAAAGAAATCATCTACTCACAAATCAAAAAGGTTTATTAAGAGGAAAAAAAGTTTGGTCACTAAGAATGATAGTACTGATACTTGTGATTCTGATGATTATGAGACTTTGTTTATGGCTTTAGGACCTAACTCTACAGATTCTAGTGACAATGAATCAGGCAACAATACAGAAGATGAAGTTGACCTCGAGGCTGAACTACTTTGTGCGCTGGAAGAAATCAGTCGATAGAAGAAATTGGTGTCAGGTAATGAACTTTCAAAAGAAATTGAAGATAAAACTAAACTTATAACAGATCTGAAAATTGAACTTGAAGAAACAAAAAGAAAATTAGATGTTGCGAATTCTGAACTTATTCTTAAAACTGAGAATTGCTCTAAGTTGGAAGAAGTAGTTGGTTTAAGAAGTGAAATAAAAAAACTGACTTTACTTTCTAATAAACAAATTAACTTTGTGAAAAGTTTAGAAATGCTAAGTGATATGCTGATGCAACAACGAAATAGTAACATCAAAACAGGCGTGGGTTTCGATAAAGCTGAAAGTTCTAATCATGCAAAGAATAAAACAAACTTTGATGCCTAAAACTGGTTTCCTAGCAGAAATTATTATTCTTTTTATGGTTATTGCCATTTTTGTAATTATTTTGGTCACAAAGAAATAAACTGCAGAAAAATGGATAACAGAAGGTTCAGCTCTATTCAATCTAATCCTTTGGTGCTTTGAGAAGGTTTAATTTGTTTTGTTTCAAGTGCCAGAATTCAGGTCACACTACAAGGAACTGCAGGTTGAATATTAATGGTTCAAAGAACCAGTTACACAGAAAGAAAGACACAAAGGTGTGGAGGAAAAAGGAGTTCAAATCCTTGGTCGTTACAACTTTGCATACTACAAGAGAAAATTTATGGATTGTTGACAGCGGATGTTCCAATCGTATGACAGGAGACAAAAGTAAGTTTACCACATTTTCTGATTGGAATGGTGGTCCTGTGAAGTTTGGTGACAAATCTACAGTGCCTATTCAAGGTAAAGGTTCTTTGAAAGTTAATGGTTTATTGGAGGTAAATAATGTTTGGTATGTTGATGGTCTAAAATACAATTTGCTATCATGGTTATTCAGTAAACTTTTATAATCAAGGTTGTGAAATAAAACAAATCAGGTCAAATGAAGTAATTGCTGAAGGAAAACGTATTGAAGGTAACGTTTATGATTTAAGAGAAGTAAAGAGCACAAATTGTTTATTAAGTCAAACTGATGAAAGCTGGTTATGGCATAGAAGACTTGGTCATGTTAACTTTGACAGTCTTGTAAAAATCAGTTCTCTAAATTCAGTAAGACATGCCTAAAATTGTTTAACCAAAAAACATTGTTTGTAAAGAATGTCAGCAAGGAAAACAAACAAAAGTAAGTTTCAAGCCTAAAGAACATTCTAGTTTGCAGAGACTTGAATTAGTACATACCGCTTATGTGGACCCACCAAAACTAAAGGTACTTTATGTTGTTTGTTGACGACTACTCTAGAATGACTAGGGTAACATTTTTGAAAGAAAAATCAGAGGCATTTGAAAGGTTTAGAATATTCAGGGCTATGGTTGAAAAGGAAACTGATTATGAAATAAAATGTCTTAGGTCAGATAGAGGTGGAGAATTTCTATCTAATGAATTTGTTGCCTATTGTGAAGAAAGGTATTAAAAGGCAATATTCTATAGCCAGGACACCTCAACAGAATGGAGTAGTTGAACGGAAAAACATGACAGTAAAAGAAATGGCCAAGACAATGCTTAATGAGGCTAATATTTCTGACAAATTTTGGGTAGAAGCAGTGCATACAGCGGTTTATGTATTAAACAGGGTTCAGCTTTGACTAAACAACAAGAAGACACCTTATGAATTAATAAATGGTAAGCTGGCTTCAGTCAAATATTTTAAAATCTTTGGTAGCAGATGTTTTATAAAAAGAGATGAGGAAGGTTTGAGTAGTTTTGAATGTAAATCTGATGAGGGGTTGTTTGTTGGATATTCAACACATAGTAAGGCATACAAATGCTACAATAATAGAGTAAAGAAAATTGTTGAGTTTGTTAATGTCAAAATTGTTGAACAAGTTCACAAAGATTCCTCTGAGGAACCTATTGATTTTATGGATAATGAAACTACTACAAATCAAACTAATTCAAATGGAGATGCCTCTATAACAAATGTTACTTACGATGATTATGAAACTTGTTCTGAAAATGCAAGTGAATTTACTTTTGAAAGTATGACTGATAAGACTCCATCTAAATTTGTAAAGAAAAATCATCCAGAGCAACAAATAATTGGTGATAAAAATGATGGGAATCAAACAAGGAAAAAGATGGTTAAAAACTATAATGAAGATGTGCACTTTGAAGAAGCTTACTTATCTCTAATTTCAGAAATGGAACCCAAAACTTATAAAGAAGCAAGTACTAATGAATGTTGGATCAATGCCATGAAAGAGGAATTAACTCAAATTGAGAAAAATAATACATGGGAATTAGTTCGTCGTCCATCAGATAAAAATGTAATTGGGGCTAAATGGGTTTTCAAGAATAAAATCAATGAAGATGGAAAAATTGTCGGAAATAAAGCTAGACTTGTTTGTAAAGGTTATGCACAAATTGGAGTAGATTTTAATGAGACATTTGCGCCAGTAGCAAGATTAGAGGCTATACGTATGTTTTTAGCATTTTCAGCATACAAAAATTTTGAAGTCTGGCAAATGGATGTTAAGTCAGCTTTCTTGAATGGTTTCTTAGAAGAGGAAGTTTATATGGACAACCTGAAGGGTTTGTGTGTGCAGGAAAAGAAGATTATGTGTGCAGGCTCAAAAAGGCCTTGTATGGTCTAAAACAGGCTCCAAGAGCTTGGTATTCTAGACTTGATTAGCATCTTGTACAACAAGGGTATCACCGAGGTAATGCAGGGAGTAACTTTTATTTCAAATCTATTGGAGGTCAAGTTTTTGTTGTGGTTATTTATGTTGATGATATTATATTCGGTGGGAATGATCAAGTATGTCAACATTTCGCTAATCAGATGCAAACAACCTTTGAAATGTCTATGCTTGGGGAATTGTCATATTTTCTCGGTTTATAGGTTTCTCAGTTGAATGATGGTATATTTGTGTCTCAGATCAAGTACACTAAGGAAATGCTTGTATGATTTCAAATGGATGAATGCAACCCTGTCAGTTATCCCATGATCACGGGTTGTAAGTTAACCAAAGAGGATGATTCACCTGCCATAGATCAAACTCAATATCGATTTGTGATAGGTAGTTTGTTGTATCTTACAACATCTAGGCCTGATATAATGCATATTGTTTGTATGGTAGCTCGTTTTCAGGCTTCTCCTAAAGTTTCTCATCTTAATGCTGTCAAAAGGATTTTCAAGTACTTGCAGGGTACACTCAATTTTGGTTTATGGTATCCACGGAATGATCTTTTTTCTCTTGCCGCATATACTGATGCTGATTATGCAAGGTATTTGGATAGTAGACGCAGCACAAGTGGTGGAGCATTTCTTTTGGGAGACAGGTTGGTGGCATGGTTAAGTAAGAAAACAGATTCCGTCACTTTATCCACAACAGAGGCTGAATATGTTGCTGCAGTTGCTTGTTGTACACAGGTTCTTTGGATGAAACAAACTCTTATAGACTTGAAGGTGACCTTTGATGGACCCATTTCTATGTTTTGTGATAATACTAGTGCGATCAATATTTCTAAAAATCTTGTTCTACATTCTCGCACTAAACATATCTCTATCAAGTATCATTTTTTTAAAAGAGAAAGTTGCTGGTGGTGATGTTTGTCTGGATTATGTACATACTAAGGACCAGCTGGCTGACATTTTCACCAAGCCTCTTCCTGCAGCTAGATTTGTCGGTCTTCGTGAAAGGCTTGGCATTGTGGCTTTGCCACGCTAAGTTCTCAAGGCCTGAACTTAGGGGGAGTTACTGATTGTATTTTTTTTTATCGCCCGACCCTTTGTCATTGATGTCAAAGGGGGAGAATGTTTCAGTTGTGTACAGTTCAGTTTATTTTTCAGCAATCAGATTTTTCAGTTTTGTGAGCAGATGTGATCATTGCTTTATTGCAGATGTGTTTATCGATTTAGATTGCAATGACTTGATTTGTGAAATAAAACAAATCAAGTCATTGAAATTGTGTTTATCGATTTAGATTGAGATAAATAGTCAAAGAGATCTCACAGATTGTTGAAGGAATCAATACCCTTTGTGAGAATGACTTGATTTGTTTTATTTCACAACCTTGAGATCTCTCGAAATTGTGCGAAGATTTTAACAAATACGAAGTTTTTGGAGAGGACAACATTTCGTCTTCTAACTGAATAAGACAAATTGGTTAACAACGATATAAGACAAACCGCTTTCGACTGTTGTTAGTTTGTAATATATCGGTTCGCATACCTGACAGATGTAGTTGGAACCAACTTCAACTTATGCTTCTTCACTTCTATATGAGATATTTTGAATAAGACAATTGGTGGTGTGGAAATAAAAAAGATACAACTTCATGTGTGCGGGGTGATATAGAAAGAGTTATTATAAATTGCGGAGCAAAATATATAAATATAAAAGAAGTATGGGAGGATGTTGCAATTAGTATAATTATGATACAAAAAAATAAAAGCTTTTGTCTGATATACAAGCAGTGTGTCATCTCAGAGAGGAGGTTGTAGTCAATAGACTGAAAATCAATCTGGTATAAAAGTGTTACTTATTTTCATATTTGAATAACTTTTATTTTCATTGAGTTTGAATTCTGAATTGACTCTAGAATTATACAGAATTGATTCAGTCGTTACACAGTCAGAATTTTGCAGAAAGTAAACAAAATTTTATGTCAAGTTAAACACCTGTTCAAATACAAATTTCTGGGAAGATCTTAGAGCGTACTGTTCATTTTATTATCAGATTGTAATGTTTTTACAAGGTCTTAATTGAGAATTGCTTTTACAAAGTTATTACTGGATATATCAGTATTTTTCAGAACTGTATTGATCTCACCAGCACGCAGTACTTATCAAGCTGTGATTCTAATGGTTGTTTTGTAATGATTGAATTGGTGTTCAAATCTTATGTAAGTTGGTGCTTGTAAAGTAAAAGAGTTGAAGCTCTTAAGAGTGGGGTTGTTGCTCCATAGGGTTGAAGCCCTTAAAGTTGTACTTGGTTCGAAGATAGTGAGGTTGGATTAGGACGGTAGATCCTAGTAGCATTTCTCACCGTGGGTTTTCCCACATCGTGTTTCCACGTCATTTTGTTGTGTCTTATATTGTGTTGCTTTTCTCTTGATTTGTTTAAATTGTGGAAATGTTTTATCTAATGCTTTAAGCAAATTAACTTGGATTAAAGTTGAAGTATACTAAAGATTTGTACACTTTTAATTCACCCCCCCACTCTTAGTAGTGTAACTATGTTCTACGGAAACGTTATGCTTACTTTCATTCTCACAAAGGGTATTGATTCCTTCAACAATCTGTGAGATCTCTTTGATTTTAGAATAAAGTCCATCTTCCTTATGAGTGGCTGCTATAGAAGTCTGATTTTCAGCCTTGTATAATGAGTAATGAGTCATGCTTAGCTGGTAACAAAGATCATCAACCTCATTTTTCTTGTCTTCCCCAAATTTGATAGCAAAATCCCTATCCATTAACAGCTGCAAGTAATCTGATTTCATCCTTTCAAAAGCTTCTTTGACTGTGTGCAATTGATTACTGGTGACTCCACTTGCAACTCCTTTTTGTCTCTCCTTAATTTGAGTTTTCCAAATAAGATCTTCAACGTATTTGTGTGACTCGTCTGTCTTCGTTAATACTTGCACAAGCTTCTCTTTTGTAACTAATGACCTGTCCATCAAATCTTGCAGCGATAAAGGTTTTTGTTCAAATTCATCTAGGGAATATGAGCTGCCACACATTAATTTTTTTGATTGGTTATCAATTGTAGAAACATTATCAAACTCAAGTATCTTACTAGATGATGGCATACACTCTTCATAAAGCTCTATTGGGGCAGCATTGTGATCATAAGTGGACTCAACAAAAAAGTTTTTCTCCTCCCTTGTTTTATGAAATGTCCCAAACTCGGGTATTTCCCAAATTTCCACAAATATATCTCATACAGATTTAAACATTTAAATACATGCAATAAACCATTGATTCGGTAACAATAAACCAACAATATGTTCCATTGAAGCCCTCAGCAAATATTATTGCATTATACAACAACAATACGATAACAAGGGGATTTCCAACAATCCAAATCCGAACTACAATATGCAACAAAATATCAAATAACAAAAAGAACCTGGAAATGCAATGGTGAACTCTGCTGTGAATCCACCCCGAGATGAACTGGGTTTCCGTCCAATCCACCGAGAAAGCTTGAAGGTTTCCATCCTCAGGTTTCAGGATCGAAAGCTGAAGCTCTCTGGATTCTTCAAGAGAAAATGAATTCATAAACTAAGCATGTTTTGAATGAGACTCCAATCCTTCTTTTAAAGCAGTAGCTGTGACTCTTCAGTTTCCCTTCTTTGTCTTTTCATATTCCCACTTTAAGTCACTTTAAATAAATATAACCATTAAGTCATAAAGTGGTATAATAATAAAGTATGGAATCTTCTGGCATTAAAACAGAGGACCAAACGAACTCGGAAGAGGACGTGTGATAGCTTGCCGGGAAGCTCTCGGTGAGACGCTCCAAGTCCAATACTGAAATGCCAAGAAAACTGAACTCTACCGACTTACTAAAAATAGTAAGTATCCAGAAAGCCCGCGGAAACTGCTCTGATTGACCTGAAACTGGAATTATCTAGGCCAAATATCATAATGACCCACATAAAGTGGTATAATAATAAAGTATGGAATCTTTTGGCATTAAAACAGAGGACCGAACGAACTCGGAAGAGGACGTGTGATAGCTTGCCGGGAAGCTCTCGGCGAGACGCTCCAAGTCCAATACTGAAATGCCAAGAAAACTGAACTCTGCCGACTTACTAAAAATAGTAAGTATCCAGAAAGCCTGCGGAAACTGCTCTGATTGACCTGAAACTGGAATTATCGAGGCCAAATATCATAATGACCTAAATAAAGCGCTGGTTAGCCCACCAGACCATGATGAAATGGCTAACAACGTTGCAGAAATAATGTGCCCGAAAAAGGGGACATTACAAAACCTCCCTTCCCAAAGATTGCTTGCCCTCAAGCAATCGGTATTTGCATGCTGTGACCAAAATGCTTGGATCCCATACCAACCTCAAGGAAGCTGCTCTACCAATTTGTTGTGCAAAACCGAAACAAACAACACGTCCAGACTCGTAAAGCCACTCATCAAAACCACACGGAAACAAGACATTAATCACACTACTGCCAGGATCCCAAATCACCCCAAGTGCCTGGTCAGTCAAATCAACCTGCTCTGTGCTGCCATCATCTGTGAGAGGATCCTCAATCCAACAGAGAACCTCACTCCAACTGAAATCATAAGCACCACTAAGGTCAAATGAAGGGGGGAGCCTAACCTCATACCAATCAGCTCCATGAATCATTACCAACCGTGAGGATGTTCCCCCTGGATCCCACAAACAAAAGGGTCACAACACTGGCCCTCTAACACGTATCCCAACTGTGTGACTATACTGAAGAGGCAAACTAGCAATACTACTGGGCATGGCTTCCTCCTTCATGAAAGGAAGCATGTCAAACCAATCACCCATCATGCAATAAGACACAACTGTCCATCTTGAACCGCTGATGTAGAAGCCAAACTGTCCAACAACTGAACTCACCCTGTCACTTCAGTCTGGTGACCAAGTCTCATCTCTAGTAACTGGACCTGGGTCCCAAATCCTGCAAACAATCTCATCCTTGTCATGGGGATTGGAAATATCTCCCTCATCTAGCTCAAAAAGGGGATTATCAAATGTCAGATCAACATCCACCTCGAACAAGAAATTGTCAATCGACTGAAAGTTATCCAACTCATAAAGAAGTCCTAGATGATCTAGAGGTTTGTTATCTGATCTTTTGGGACAGCTATCCAAGTCATACATTTGTTGTATGCTATCAAGTTTTTGAATCACTTCCTGAAAGAACTCAGACCTTTCTTTGTCGTCTTGTTCCCTGTACTTACTAGTGGCAACAATCTGATTTGTTGCTTCCTGAAGAGCAAGATGTGTGTGCTCTAATGTTTCTTGAGCAACATTAAGCTCTCTGTTGAGCTTATTAACCTCATCATCTTTTTTTCTCAACTGCTCAACATAATTTTCAGCAACCTGTAACAGGTAGTCACGATCTGAAAGTAAACATAGATATTCTGATTTCCAAACCTCAAACGCTGTTTTGACCCCCTGTAAATCAGCAACATAAGATTCATTCCCTACACCATTTTGTCCTCTTTCCATTTGAAACTTCCTGTAAAGATCCTCAATAATCCCGTGGGTGCTATCATGATGCACTAGAGTTGCAACAATGACATCATCACTAACTTTCAGCTGACTCTTCAAAGCATGCTTCTCATTATTGTTATTTTGAAATGCATTCTCTGGTTGCTCATCCAAATCCTCATTATGCATAAGTGATGTGCTGCTATAGAAATCACATGATTCCTCATATCCTTCACAAGTGTTATCATGGGCACCATAGGCCTCAAACCGATCTGCATGAAGAGGTAAGGTTGCTGTTATGTCCTTCAACAATTCCTCATGACATGAAGTGTTAAGGGCATTCAACTGGTTGTCACCATCTTTAACCATATCCTTTCCCTGCATAATACTACAAACGTGTTCAAGAGACCAAGCCCCTTGGCATGTAGAACAAATCTGCCCTCTTCTCATTTTGTTCTTGCTCATTTCCGGAGACCCTGTAACCTGTCTGCCTACTGATATTTGCTCATTTTCAGTCATACAACCCTTGAACCTTCCAGCCTTATGCTCAATCAATTCAGCTGAGAGTTCATATGCCACGGGTGAGGCCCTTTGTCCCCCTCTCCAGATTGTCAACAAATCTGATTGCAACTGCTTACATATGTCATTGTCCTCATCTAAGATCAAGGACATGATAGTTTTCATGTAAGCCTTTACCCTGTTTGGATGATGCTTCTTGAAATTACTTACGAGACAATGAAATAACTATTGAATCATCTTATCACAACCGAGATTCATCATGTGAATAAAATTTTTAGTTCTTGCCGTTAATTCCAAGATTTTTGCCTGCTTACCAAAGGTAGGACTTTTATCATTATTTAGTCCACCTAAACTGTTCATAATTAGCTGTAATACCTGCTTCCAAGTGTAATCGGTATAAGGGGTGATAGGAGATGTAATCCGTGTTATCTCACTAGGACATGAGGCGACTGCAAGCCTAATATCTTTATGTGGATGTTCCATAAACCTGCGTTGGACTAAAGCAACCATTGAGGGCTGCAAGGCCCAATTGAAGAGCCTGCAATCAGTTGGGTCTATCCTAGATAGATATGAATCTATCTCTTCCAATTTGACAAGCACACCTCCCATAACTTTATATTATCCAATTGCCATCCAAGGCAACATAGTTCATTCCCTATTTCAATTTCTTTTTGCAGGTCCCTTAAATGTTCATCATAAAATGTGTCATTGAATTCTTTTGAGAATACAAGGCTTTCCAGATTTTCCATTGTCTTTAACTTTGTTTTGCTTCCACCCAATCTGATGCATTGAAAATTTGTCAAACAGTTTGCATTCAATCTGATTTCTCTTAGTTTGCATTCAATCTGATTTGTCAAGCAGTTTGCATACAATCTGGTTCTCTACTACTATAACCCAATTCCTCTTTGCAATTAGAGTAGCTTGTTTTTTCAAGAAGACTCAGTCAACAACAATAATGCAAATGCATTTGTATATTTAATCTTCCAGAAAATTAACAGACACAAATTTGCAGTACTGACGAACGACAGGAGTTTGTCACTTAAACAGCTTAAATGACAAGTGTAAGCCAGAGATGCCGTATTCAATTTCAAATGAGTTACAGTTCAAATTCCAACTAAAGTTGCAGTAAATGATTCTGCAACTACAACACCAAATGAACAAGGGAGATACTTCTTCTGACCTTACATAGATTCAATTGTCAAGAAATCTTTTAAAGCATAGAGCAGCTCATACTATCTCTTCAAGATACCACTCTAAGATACAACCTGAATTGGCCACCTTGACTCCTTTAAAATTTTCTGAACAGTTTAGAATATAATTTTGTGCCTTTGTTGTTAACTCAATTCAATGCTTGGCTTATGATAGGTAAGATTGCTGTATGTAGATGGAACCTAGAAATCCAAAGCAAGTACCACCTCCCAGATGCCCATGCTCAACAGGGGCAATCTTCACACACTCATCCCTCTATGCCGTTACAACCTAATAATTGCAATAGATACCTCAATCCGCAATAGTTATAGTGTCGCCTGTCACCGTTAGACCACATAATCTGGACATTTATTTATCAAAACATCTAGTTTCCCGTCCAATTCCTGCAGGAAGATATCCGTTGAAGGAACAAGCTTTGTTCAGGTAAAACAAACACACATGGAAATCAGAAAGCATCGCCTTTAGGGCAGAAGTCTGGTGGTCATCCAAAGACCCATGTCTCTTGCCATATTCAGTACAGAAGAGAGAACATTACACCCAAACTATAGTCTTCAATTATTTAATGACCTTGCACTTAAAATTTGACATGACAATACTTCACGACATTCTTCAATACAAACTTTAGGAATGGATATATTCGTGGCACATCAACTCTCGTTTGCATATACAAGAAATATGACAATGTAGAGAATCAATTTGTGTGATAATATCCGATACTTGAAATGATTATCACTCAAGGCAGGTGTGAACAGAATTTGAATGTCTTCAAAACGTCGATGGAGCAATCTTAGGACCTCCCATGATGGTTTCTTTCCCACCGGTTAAGGCGGACAACATCAGTTTGAATCCTCCTCAATGTGACGTCCTAACGTTACGCACTGACTGTGCAATCTCTCTCACGTCGATGCCTATCTTGGAATGATTGCGGAGCAAAACAACACACTACGTCCCGCTCTGCGGTGGCTAAAACACCCGGAATGTTATGAGATTCTATCCACACGCTGTCACGGCAGTCTGTTTGGCATTAGGTGTCGTTTATTCCTTTCGGTTACTCCAGGTGGCTTTTAGCGAATTCATGCGCAACACTAGTCGTATGAAACGGCTGTTAGTTACGCTCGACACGACACACCGACGATAAAGATTTAAATTACTTCAGTTTGGCTTGTCTTCATGAATGCCAGTTGTCCCAATCCCCATGGGAACCTTCCCTTACAACAAAAGGGTAAAGAATCTGGAAATGCTTGATGGCTGCCAGCGATGACAGTAGCTCTCAATGCCTGTGCTTGATATTATTGCTTCCCCCGACCATGTAAGTCCATTTCTTATTGGACGTCCGCGGAGAATTCCAACTCATTGACGGGCGCCTTGAACTCATCCGACAGTTTTACTAAAAGCACACCCGATTTTATGTATGTGCTTGCAGTCACGCCAGAGGTGTCGGCTTCCTTCTATAGGTCTGTCGTGGCATAGGCTAACCACCCTAGAGCTTCTCACGCTGCACAGTGGCTTCAACTACGGGAGTCTATCTTCCAAATGCACTATCGTGCCCAGCTCACCTAGACGTTACAAGAATCAATCCACAAGTCTTTTCCAATCATGATTCACCTGCGTTTTCACCCACGGTAAACACTACCGTATGTAGAGCAATGTCTTCATCCGCGGTGACACTACCGTATGCGGGGTACCATTTCCAGCAGACTCCTTCCAAAATGTACGCTGTATGCACCACACTGCAGTATGATTATCCTTTATACACGAGGGAGATGCCAGTCGATTCCTTAGCAAGATAATACGCAATGTTGAATCCTTTCTACCACACACTTAGCAACACTGAGTGTTTTCCAGCACAGGCACTATCAATAAACCACCAATGTAAGATGTATGCCACAGAATGAACAATGTCCTTCACTCCTTACGTGGCTAGATAGTGATATCTCTGTCTGAACAGTATTGAGTAAATGTAGAAGTGTGTTTTGACCAAGGAGACTAGATATGACTGTTTATGCAGTCCCCGTAATGTTCTTAGAAGGTTGTGCTATAGCTGGATTAGCATAGTTGCAAGACTCGCCGAGTCTTTGAGCTCCGCGAGTTAAACAACGAAAAACTCGCCACTCGCCAAGTTTTTATTAAAATATTAAAAACTCGCCCGTGTATTTTTGGACACTGCAAAAGGCAGAAAACCTCATTTTTTTTCTTATTTTTTGCCGAGTTTTTTTCAAAAATTAGCCGAGTTTTTTCCGATTTTTTTTTCCAGGCCTTGGCGAGTTTTAGCCGAGTGAGAGTCTTGCAACTTTGGCTGGATGTATACTTTATGTTGATTCCAAACGATAATATAATACCCAAAATCTGATAATGAATTTCTGAACGTGACTATCTCTTTGCTTATCACTCTTGATACTAAAATGCTTATCCAAAAACTCTGAAATCTGTTACTCATAAAACCCTTCTGCAAATTTGTTTTTGAAGAAAAACCTCACAGACTGGCAAGATTTATGGCTCTGATACCACTGAAATGTCCCAAACTCGGGTATTCCCCAAATTTCCACAAATATATCTCATACAAATTTAAACATTTTAATACATGCAATAAACCATTGATTCGGTAACAATAAACCAGCAATATGTTCCATTGAAGCCCTCAACAAATATTATTGTATTATACAACAACAATACAATAACAAGGGGAATTCCAACAATCCAAATCCGAACTACAATATGCAACAAAATATCAAATAACAAAAAGAACCTGGAAATGCAATGGTGAACTCTACTGTGAATCCACCCCGAGATGAACTGGGTTTCCGTCCAATCCACCGAGAAAGCCTGAAGGTTTCCATCCTCAGGTTTCAGAATCGAAAGCTGAAGTTCTCTGGATTCTCCAAGAGAAAATGAATTCATAAACTAAGCATGTTTTGAATGAGACTCCAATCCTTCTTTTAAAGCAACAACTGGGACTCTTCAGTTTCCCTTCTCTGTCTTTTCATATTCCCACTTTAAGTCACTTTAAATAAATATAACCGTTAAGTCATAAAGTGGTATAATAATAAAGTATGGAATCTTCTGGCATTAAAACAGAGGACCACATGAACTCGGAAGAGGACGTGTGATAGCTTGCCGGAAAGCTCTCGGCGAGACGCTCCAAGTCCAATACTGAAATGCCAAGAAAATTGTACTCTGCCAACTCACTAAAAATAGTAAGTATCCAGAAACCCTGCAGAAACTACTCTGATTGACCTGAAACTGGAATTATCTAGGCCAAATATCACAATGACCCAAATAAAGCGCTGGTTAGCCCACTGGACCATGATAGAATGGCTAACGACGCAACATAAATAATGTGCCCGAAAAAGGGGACATTACATTGTATCAATAATGACTTGCAAATCACCAATGAAGAGTTTCAAAAACCCCTCTTGTAGAGATTGATTCTTCCTCCATAATATTAACCTTAGCTGATTGGAAGTCATTATCCTTTTTACTTTCATCATGCATAATAACAGGTATATTCAAAGTTGTAGATTTTGTTTGTTCCTCATAAGTCATGACATTGCTTTCATCTGCAACTATCCCCTCATCACCACTTGGCTGCAATATATCTTCTTCCTTAATAATTCCAGAAATGAGTTCACATGTCCAGGCCTCCTGACATGTGAAACAAATCTGTTCTTTCCTCATTTGGTTCTTACTTTTTTTAGAAAACCCCGCAACTTGTAAGCCCATTGAGATTAGTTCATTTTCAGTCATGTGTTCCTTGAACCTTTCAATTTTATGCTCAATCAGTCTTTTGGAGAACTCATAAACAATAGGTGATATAGCCTTCTCCTTCCTCCAAATGGCCAATAAGTTTGATTGCAACTACTTGCATATATCATCATCCTTGTCTAAGATTAAGGACATCATGGTTTGCATACAAGCCCTCACATTGTCTGGACTCTGGATGATGTTTCCCAATTCCAATTAAGAAGCATTGAAACATTTGAAGAATCAATTTATCATATTTGAGATCCAACATAATGATAAATGGTCTGGCTTTTGCCATAATTTCTAAAATCTTAACCCTCTTATCGAAAGTAGGGCCTTTCACATTGTGTAAGCCATGTAGGCTCTCCACAATCAGCTAAAGAACCTTCTTCAGCATGTCATCATTATAAGGTGCTATAGGTGTGGTTATTCTTATGATCTCTCTATGACAAGAAGCAACTGCAAGTCTCACCTCTCCACATGGATGTCCCAATTACCTGTGTTGGACCAAAGCAAGCATAGAGGGCTGCAAAGCCCAATTCAGAAGCCTCCAATATGACTGGTCTACTTTAGACAAATGTGAGTCTAATTCCTCCAACTTAGAAAGAAACCATTAGGAAACTTTAGGGACTTCAATTGTAGTCCAATCACATAGAGCCAATTCCCCACTTCTTTTTCTTTCTGTAAATCTCTTAGTTGTTCATTATTAAATGTGTCATTAATTTTTTTTGAGAAGAAAACACTTTTCTGATCTGCCATTGTCTTCATTTTGCTTTTTTAAACTGTAGTATCCACCCGTATTTCCTGCTAGATTTTTCCCTTCTACTCTCTGGTATTTTGTCAAACAGTTTGTGTGCAAAGAGCATAAAGGATTTTGTAGTAACCCACTAGAATATCCCCTGAATCTTTTGTTCCAAATGCTTCTATTTGATAACAATCAGTCACTGTATTGCTGTCCGGAGTTGCATATTTGTTTTTAGGTTTGTTGAATTTAACATTCAGGAAGTCATATTTGATTATAGCAATGAATAACAGAACTGAAATTGCATGTTACTGGCATAATTTACTTCTTCTTTCCCTTGATAAGCCAAATGGATTCATTAGCAGCAGCAAATTATATAGCAGAGTTATTACTGAAGTTGGACCACTGCTTCAATAATGCAGTTTCGATCCTCCCAGATATAGCGATAGACAAAACAAGCACCCAACTTCACCATACACTGTCAAGTGACATGGAACAAGCAGCTACATGTATCTTATAACAATCTGAGTACATGGAGTCTGTAATAAACTGTAACAGGTCCAAAAAGTAGCAATGAATACATCTTATGATCAACTCCAAATGCAATACCATACAAGGGTCACCAATCACTCAATAATAACCCAGCACTTCTGTTTTTTCTCAAATTGGTAAGAAATAACAGTTTTCAGGTCTGCAATGACATTTAGTCATCCAAGCAAACTTCCCAAGCACCATAATCCTTATCCAATGGTCTGAAACTGCAATAACTCTCCCAACAATACTTCAAACCACAATTTCAAAAAGCTGTTTCAAGAAAGAACAGGTCTGAGATATAATTCTGAGTGTATGGTAGAACTGATAATGGTAGATTTATCAAACGCACCAAGGAGCTAAGAATCTCGTCCAAAGATGCAGACAATATCAGTTCTGAAACCTGCCTCAAGTATAGCTTTGGTCCATAAATTCACTCCATTAAGAGTTTTTTTTATTGCTGCTACAGCAAAGAACGCAACTCCAACATACAGATTCTTCACACAATTTAACTCATCCCTTAGCACCTGTGAAGTCAGACGTGAAGCTACAGGAGGAAACAGCTTGAGAATGGTTGTATGTCGTAAGTATTAAAGAACCAATCCCAGGATAGTCGAAACAGGGACGGTTCCAGTTTACTGTGAACTCTATCTGAAGTGAATAGCTCCAGTTTCCTCACTGTAAACACCTAGCCGCTACATACAGAAATGAAATATATCTCATGCTTCTCCATAATGACCATAGCCCTTGAAATGACTCTGCAAAATCCACAGCTCGGTAAAAAAAACATTACAGCTCGAATATTCGAAAGCCACCCGATATGTAATAGACGTTATTCCTTTCCCACTTCAGTCCCACATGCAGCAATAAAGGCATCCAACTCAGTAGAAAAATATCAATAATGAAGATGTCATGTTGTAGAAAATATCGTTGATCAATCAATCGCTATACGCCAATACCTAGGAGTCTCTATGCTGTTTGGAGGTTCCACATGATCTACAAAAAGGCTCATGCCATCCTCCTAAAACTCACGCACCAGGGGTAGCAATGTTTAGCTTTTTAAAACCCAACGTTTCATTGATGATCCCGACTTGCTAAAATATGCTTCCATGTCTGGCTAAGCATGAAGTCAATATTATAGAGGAAATCGCACCAGCCTGAGGTTTATGTTGGAGGCAGGCACAAAGGTTATTTCTTCACGCCAACAACTAGTACTCTTACGTGGCTAGCATAGACTTCTTATCACTAAAGAACACTCCAGACAAAAGCATACATGTCCAGAATGGAGCCATAACCCAGGGCAAAGTCTTACACGACATACTTAACACCAGCGATAATTTCAGTTCAAGCCTAGCTTTCCTTACGTGGCCAAATTGATTGGTTTATGCTCTTCTCGTTGCTCACGACCAGCTTACAAGAGCCTCTATTCATAGACCACAACAAATTGAGAAGCTCGTGCGAACCATAAAGAAAACCACTCTTAAAACATATTTCTTATTTTGTATTGAATGTCGTTTGTAGCCTCAATATATTCCACAACATTATAGTCTTTTTGAATATTTGCCCTTAATTTATAGCACATGGCAAATACACTTTTCCATTGTTATTTAAAATGTATTATTATATTTGCTCCTTGAGTCTGCCCGATGAATATATAATATCTGAAGGGGTGCCATTATAGTCCAAACTTAATAACAGTATGAGAAAATCTTCATTTCTTAATTTCTGAAACAAGTTATTGAACCTTATAGATTTGTCTTCATAATTTTGCCCTTCTGAACCTCACAAGCTGGTAGGAGAACCAGCTCTGATACCACTGTAATATCCCCTTAGGATATTAGTTCCAGATTTTCCAAATATTTCGCAGGAATTTACACAAACATTTTTCATGCAAACTGATTTCTTTTCAACCAACGGATTATACAGAAAAACTTTAAATACAGGACTGAAATAGAGATCTGAAATTTAATATGAAAATAAATCATTACAACCTTGTTTCTCAGATAGATATAAAGTCCCTGTATCACAAATTTTCTCAGCTGTGAACTCTGTTGCGAATCCACCAAGTAAATGAGTTGGGTTTCCCTCCAATCCACCAAGAAATCTTGAAGGTTTTTGTCCTCAGGTTTCAGAACTGAAAACTAAAAACTTCCACACTTTCCAAGGGAGAATGATAAACCATGCATAAACCAAAACATCCCGAGTATGAGCCTCTCAGTGTTCTTTTATAGCACATCCCTGTGACTCTTCATTTTCCATTTGCCTGTCTCTTCATATTTATTTTCTTCTCACTTTAAGTTAAAATGACTTCATAAATTATCGCTAAGCTCCTTTCTTGATATAATTTGCCAACTTAAAATTTAATTATTTAATTGATTTCTAATGTCCCAAAAAGGGGACATTACACCCCATATAGGGAATGCAAGGATGCCTTGCAAATGTCTCTAGGATGCCCCTAACCCCAGGTTGTGCAAAAAATGTTTTAAAAATACTTGCAGAATGACAGTGATGGCAGGCTGTCCCCAGGACAGCTGGGGAGGTCTAAGACATCCTCTGATTATCCCTGGAATGGCCAGCTGTCCCAACCCAGAAAAGTTTGAAAAAAATCCACCCACTGATAAAGTAATACAAAATTAGCATTGCCAATATTTTTTAGCCCTAAAATCAATTTCTGCAGGTCCAAAAATATTTTATGCTGCACCCAAATAAAGTTATGCAGATCCACAATTTATGCTACTGTGATATCTCAAGGAACTCCAAAATGTTATGCAGGTCTGAGATTAAAGTTACGCTGCTCTGAAATCTAAAACACCAAATTCAATTTATATTTGAATGCTTTTACCTCCAAAATGTTTTTCCATGATGTTTTTGAGCTTGTATATTTTCTTACTTTATTCTTTTGCTTATTATTTCCATTGGAGTTATTTCTGCCAATGACTTCCATATTTCTAATTGTTTCTTCATTTTCCTCCAATTTGCCTTTCTACCTTATCATTTGTCATGCCCAAATTTTGCCAAGACAAAAACACAATTTTTTTTTCTTTTATAACTAATATTGTATTCATTTATTCATGATTAACTATTATTTACTGATTTATTTGTTCATTTTTTTTTATCAGTAATATTGCTGAGTATATTAATATCAAAAAGTATGCTTACATTTCAAGTGTGTGAGAAATAATCTGTTCTAGCTTTTAATATTGCATACAAAAGGGTGGAAAGTTTACATCACCCATCCAAAACTATAGACTTCCCCTATTTATCTACAAGATTCATAAGCCTTTGTATTCGAGGTTCTGTTCTGTGAGAATAACAGGAAAAATACAAGAACCGCCCGAAATTGCAGTCAAAAGGATGGTGTGACTAAAAATCACGAATCTTCTCCTGCACCCCCAAAATCTCCATTGATGTTGCCATGAGATTGGCGTTGCTAGCTTCAAAACTGAAACAGGGAATATAGCCCGCAGCCTCGGTTGGTTTTTACTTCCTGGCATTATGGCTAAACAAAATTTTGGAGCACCTAGCTATAATAGTCTCCCTTGCCAAAAACCATTGTTCCAGCCGTCATTTCTTTATGCTGCCCGCGCTTTGCGGTTGACTCCCGCAGTCCTCCTCCTCCTTGGAATAAAAAGGTTCATAATTGCATCCACGGCTCCGGTTGGGGGAGGGCGTTCACGAATAGCTTCCTTGATGGATTCCTAGCCGATGAACCTCTCCTTGTAGTCTTCTTTATTCAACCCCCATGGACACCAAACAAAGGGGATAATGCCTTGCACCCTTTCTCGGTCTTCATCTACTATGCACTCCGTGATATTGAAACCCACCCCCGACCACGCCCATTCGAAGAATGAGTCCATGCCCTCCAAAACATCACTGTAAAAAAGCTCATTCATCACCATCCGGGCTTCATCTTGTTCCACCTCGAGCTCGAGAGCCCATGCCATAATCATTGATGGAATGTCCACGTTCAACCGCCCTCTGTGTGTGGCCTCTATGAATTTGGGCCCCAACGTTTCTATGACTGCATCCTCCATCTCCTTTGTGGTCCAGCGTAGAAGCTTTTTGATTCTTTTTGCCTAATGGCCCCAAAGAAGGCCTTCTGCTGTTTATTTCTCCCTGGTTTTAGGGTGAAATACGCTTCCATTTTCGCGAGCAATCTGCACTGCGTTGAAACTTGCAAAAGAATTAGAAAATTAAACAAAAACAAAGAGAGAAGGCTATGAACATATGGGGGAGGAGAGAAACATATTTATGTCTTGCAGACGATCAATAGCATTTATTGAAAAGTAAGCTAGCTCTGCATTCCCGTCCCGTTCACCTCCCATCTTCATTATGGTTCTGCCATTTCCCACTGGTCTCCGTCCATCTTGTCCTTCCTGTGATTGCATCTTGCACGAACCAAGGTAGGGGTGTCCTAGATATCATTCTTTTTGGAGTCTGATCGCATGTGGCATAATGTCATCCTTTCATCATTAATTGCGGCACGTTTTGCTACTGCCATTAAGCGCCACCACTTTTGAGTGTGATATTTTGTTGAGGGATTCATGATATCCTCTGTCTCCATCCCAGAGATAAATTTGCCCCATATAAGACATTTATTTATTTACTCAAAGGCCTCGACGTCTATTCCCCATTTTGTGATAAATCATTCTGCTTCTTCACAAGTTTATGTTGGTAAATGTTTCAAGCTGTTTGACACCTACCACCTCAAAATTTGCTGCCCAATTCGACAATTTGTCATATATATATCCACCTTTACCTATACTTTGTTTATTTGAAAGCAATAAAATAAATTTAATCCTTTTAAAAAATAATAATAAAATCTAAACCCTCTTCTTTTTAAAAAATGTTAATATATATGTATCCCATACATATACTTGAAAACCCCATCTCCTTTTATTTATTTGGTGGGATGCTATCTTTCAGAAAGGATGTAAATATTAAGTGGTTCCCATGTCATATTACAATATATGCATATAATATATTTATTGACGAATAAACCATGTATATATATATATATATATATATATATATCTTGTAATGTGGTGTAGAGCATCCATGGATCTATAGGGTCCTTTGAAGATTCTAACCAAGAATGCGGTCATTCATGAAGCATTGGATTGTAATAAGGTCCTTAGGACCATATTGTGTCATTTTGTTAAACATTGAGTCACTTTGTAAGGCTTGAAGTCCAAATTGCTCTTGTATTGTCATTTTGGTCTTGATTGGTCAAAGTGGGTCAAACATCCCAAATGTGTGGGAATAAGGTAGGAAGGATGTTTTTCATGTTTGTAAGCCATGTTTGGCATGCTAGTAGTGTTGTAGGGGCAAGGGAAGTCACTTGATGACAAAAGTGCAAAAATTGCAAAATTGCAAATAGTTGCTTGAGCAACTTTTGCAATTTTTGATTAAAATTGTGCAACTTTGTAATCCAATGGTCAAATGGTTTGAAAACCGGTTGGTTTCGGTTGAGGAGGTTGAATTATGTTTATATATGCCTCTTTGGGTCGAGGAATGTGGGTTGTTGAGATTTTTATTGCCATTAATAAGAATCACTCTTTTTTCCATGTTTTCTGCAAACAGTGTTATGGTACAGATCTGTACGGATTGGTAGGAGACTCTAATGCACATGTTCAGATAGCATTTTGAATTACCTTTCATTTGGAGTTGGTTTTGTGAAGATCCATTAAGAATTGCTCAAGTTATAAGCGTTTTTGTTTAGATTGGTTTGAAACCCTCACAAACCTAGGGTTTGACAAAATGGTGATAAAAACCTGACATTCCACCAGTCAAAAATTCTGATCTCTTGGGGAATGTTAGGTTTGACAATGTACTTTAGGATTTTGAAGGTTTCAGAGTGGTCCAAAGTGATGGCTAGAAATGGCATGATGCCCTAGGTCTTGCATCTCAATGTGACAGACCTAAGAAGTGTAGGAATTAAAGGCAAATTGAGTTGCAGGGATAATTTTGAGAGGTTTAGGTTCTGGGAGATGATGGAATTGGTGTTTTGAAGACAAGACAAAATTGTTCCAGGTGTTGGTTGTATTGGGTAAGGCTTTTGAAGGGTGGTTGCCTTGTATTTGGAGACCTAATTGCCCCTTTAGGTTTGTGTGATTAGTAGTTTTTGAACCCTTATGTCCAAAGGACCCTATGTTGATTTGGAGACATGTTTTATAACTTCCTAAAGGGTATCTCAAACACCCATTTGTTTGGTACCTTGGTCAATGGTCTGTGAGTTAAGGTCAAATTAGTCGCTAGATAGGGCTACAAGGAAGTAAAAGCCTTTATAAAGCAAGTGTTGCAAAAAGGAGTTGTGGGTTTGTTTTGGTGAATTAGATAGTGTTGTTTGGGTCCCTAAAGTCAGGGAAATACTTTACATTGAGCCTAAGCCATCTCTGCATTGGTGATTTGTCATAAACCTCTTGGGGTAAGGGTTGGTGCAAGTTGTCTTGTAGGACAGAGTTGAATGAAATTTGCAGTGAATTTGTGTCAAAAGATTGATGGGTTGTTTAGGACCCTTGGAAGGTTACTAGGCCTTGTTGATACAGCTTCTACCCATGCTTGTGTTAGGAGCCATGTGTTGGTCAAGAAGTCTTGGAGAAGACAAAAACCTTGTGTTGTAGGTATAAGTTGTTGGAATTCCTTGTGTGAGTAGGGTTGAATGAACATTTTGAGTAGTTTGGGTTGATTGTTTCCACCTTGTCACCAAGCCTCTGCATCATAATCCTCCTATCCAACATTAGGTATGGGGTACGACTTTAGGTCTCTCTCTCTCTCACATACACACAACAGACTAAAGCTCTCTCACCCCTTATTATGAAAGTCCAACTGTGAAGTGAAAAGAATAAATTAACTATAAAGCCCATCTTCAATCACATTTGCAGCTGCATGACCAGCATTAACTGATAGACATACACAATTAATATTATAAGATTGAAGGATGATCACTGCAGAGATAAGGACAGGATAACATTTAAGGTTACTGTGATGGCCAAGTAAAAAAGAATAGATTAACGTCGAGGAAATAACTTTTATCAGCTTGTCCTGCAACCATTAAATTAACACCGGTGTATCATTTGATTTAAACTAACATACATTGCAAGTAATTCAAATAAACAAATATTAAGAAGGTGTGCAATATAGTTATTAATTATTTTGTGGGAAGGAGTATTAGATAAATTTTATATTAGAAGTATCAAAGGATATTATCGTGTACACAATAGTGAGGTATAATAGTAAAATTGGAAACTAATTTTGAGTAGCAGTATTTTTGATAATAGAATTTCAGAAATACATAAATGCTATAACCAAAGTTCCCAGACTCGGACTTGACAAGGCTGACTCGACTCATGACTTGGTAAAACTCGGCAAAGTGAAAAAACCCAAGAAATTTAGAGATTTTTAAGGATTTAAAATTTGTTTCATGGACCCATTATTGAATAAAGCTTAAAGACACAATAACATCACCAATTAGAAGCTAATTTGATCACATACATAAATATACATCGATCACATAAGTACAAATGCAAATTGTAGTTGAAGGAAATATCAAGTTTAGATACATAAAATCATAAATATTGTCAAATGTATATAAAACTCATGGAATCTGAAATCTGTGACATCAAATGTCCCAAACATATGTGAAAACAAAAACAAAAACAAGTCTATGTTTCTGTCTCAGCCTCAGCCTCAGAGGAGTATGCATCCTTCCTACAAAGGCGTCTAAGGTAGGTCTTGGATGACTAAACAACCATAGTCTATGCTTGTGAGACGCCACTCTGACCAATGTCAGCTGTGCTTGTACCTGTGTCTGACCGTGCTCTGTCCTCCTGCTCTACCATGACCACAACCTCAACCTCTCTAGCCACCTGGTCAATCCACTCAAGGTCCTCATCAGTAAAGACATGATCGGGAGACTCAGTGACCCACTCGGATTCTGGATCAACCTCCTCTAGCATGATTGGGCTGGAGTCACTGTCCAAAATTTGTCTTGTTCTAAGACGAAGGTTGTAATGAACAAATACTAGATAATTCAACCTCTCCACGGACAATCTATTGCGCCTTTTCGAGTGAATGTCTTCAAACATGCTCCAGTTGCGCTCACAACCCGAAGCGCTGCATGGCTGGCTCAATATGTGGATGACAATTTTTTGAAGGTGTGTGGCCTAACATTTGCCGCGATCTATCTGAAATAAGGAAAAGAAAAAAAATAGTCAAATGCCTCTATCTCGTGTAGTGTAGTTCTGGTATCACCAGAAGACATCTGCTATACCATTGAATAGAGCCCACTAAGAACCTCCTCATCCGTTTGAAATCATGGCGGGAATGATATGCCAGATTGAGGTAATAAGCGGCCCAAGCTGGAGGTGCCATCTCCTATCAATTATCGCCCAAATGGGACGATACTTATGCTCATCTCCTTTATATACAGATCTAATGGCCTCCTTGGCCCCATCGATGCCCTCATATATGTAGCCCATATAGGGCTTCTCCCCATCAACAACTCGTGGGAGAACTACTAGGGGCTCAGTGACCTGCAAATATTGTTAAACAGTAACAGTTAAGTGTGCATGAAAATAAGAAAAATTGCAAAGTTGCAAACAAAAGAAAAATATGCATATAAATTAAAAGTAAATACTAAATATTAAATTGTAATACTAAAAGTAATGTAGATTCTAGAATTTATTAAAAAATTACCTGCATGATCTCTACACAAGGGGTCCAAAACCTGCCTCATAAAAAATGCAATCTCCCACAGCCAGTAACTCATCGTTACGTTTGGTTTTCTTTTGAAAAAAATAAAATAAAAGAAGAGAATGTTGCTATAAAAAATTTATATAACTAATTAATTTACTCAATGAAGATCTCTGCAAACATGGTGATTAAAAATGCAATATCGTGACAAGTAATATTCCATAGATAAGGTTTAATAAATCAAATGTGGTGACTGTTTTAGTAGAATGACTGTTATTTAAGTTCCTCCCAAAAACAATAGATTATACTTGCTGCTTTTACAGATTTTCTCAAAATAGAGTAATGTCAATTTAGAATATTTTTTTACCCTCTTTAGAGATTGAATTTAAAAAAAGGACAGAAAATGAGAGGAATCAAGTAAAATAAATTCATGTTTTTGTTATAGATCTGCTTCAGCATGGGTACAGTGTCCAGCAATACTTGTAAAATATTCATATACATAAGTCATCTGATGAAGAAACAAGAAAATAAAAAATTAAAGACTCTTTACTGTATTTTCATGCTGTAGCATATATATATATATATATATATATATATTGCAACTAGATTGTTTAACAATGTCGTAAAGATAAAGGATAAGCATATTAAACCAGTTACTTTAAGAGTAAATATTAATAAATCATCCATTATTACATATGAAATTTGACTATTACGGGCACTTTAAAGTTAGTGCAAAAAGATGTGCCACTTAGAAAATAAATTTTATGAACAATGGCAGTTAAGATATGTGTGTGTATTACAGAAAACTCTTCGTAACATTATTATAAAAAGTGGATGGATTGTCCATTTCACTTTGGCCCTGAATTCTAGAAATTTTTTCTGCTTAAATAATGATGTGTAAAACGAAATTTATTTGCCTTCCCTTTTAATTTTTTTGTTTATATTTATAACTTATTGTTTCCCTTTTATATGTTTGCATTATATAAAAAGTGGACGGATTGTCCATTTCACTTTGGCCCTGAATTCTAGAAAATTTTTGTGCTTAAATGATGATGTGTAAAACGAAATTTATTTGCCTTCCCTTTTAATTTCTTTGTTTATATTTATAACTTATTGTTTTCCTTTTATATGTTTTATTCTTTATTAATTTTTATTTGTTGTCTTTTTGCTCCAATCCTTTGTTTTTCTTTTTGAATTTTATTTTAATTTTTTAGTTATATACTTTTGGCCTTTTCATTTTGTTGCGCATGCGCATTGATAATAAAAACTTAAACAATTAGAGATTGAAATTTTCAGTTTTGTTAATATGTATGTGTGTTTCATAATATGGTTATATAATGATATGTTGAATGTCTTATCATATGAATGTTTGAATTTTTTTGTTTTCCCAGATTTTTTAATAGTCATCCTTGAAAAAGGCATGTTGCCCTCCGCCATCTTGGAAATGCATCCCCTTGTTCTCCAAGCGCTCGTTTGAGGCATGAAAAATGAAACACATGGTGGATTCTACTATTTTCTGGCATGTCAAGTTCATAAGAAACTTAATTCTCGTCAAGATCCTATAAGATTCATAAAACTTATGTTTCAGATTCTCAGATCCTTTTTTCTTGATGAAAGGTTGTCTATATGGCTACAACCTTAGAAAAACTAAGTCTCCAACCTCAAATGTCCTCTCTATATGGTTCCAATCTGGTGCAGAACTTTTAGTGACATTTTGAGATTTTAGTAAATTGTTTAGATGTTCTCAAGTTACATGGAAGTAAATTAGAAAGTTTTGAGATTTTAGTAGTTTCTTGAGACGTTCTCAAGTTGCATGTAAGCAGATTAGAAAGTTTTGAGATTTTAGTAATTTCTTGAGATGTTCTTAAGTTGCATGTAATTAGCTTAGAAAAGTTGATAATTAGAAAATATTAAGTTTATATTAAAGTAGATTTTTTAGGAAATTCTAGAGGAGATATAATATTTCTTATTTTTAATTGTAAGGTGGTTGGAGAGCAGAATAATGAAAAAAGACATTAATGCCATTTCTTGAGTTTTCTTGTATTTGTTCCTTTTATTTTCTAAATGTTAGTGGTGAATTGGATGTTGTGAATTGGGCTGCATCATAATCTGCATAGAATTTTTGTTGATACTGAGCTTGTTGGAGGTGATCTCTAAGTGCTCACAACACATCTTAGCCATGCTTAACCAAGTCACTAGTTGTTGATATTCTGCTATTAGTGAACATTAAGTCAACAAGGGTTAAAGCATCATAACCATATAGTGCTATGAACATAGATATACCAATAGAGATGTGATAAGAGGTGTTGTAATAATAGTCTCCCAAATACAACCATTTTACACAAGTTGATTGCTGATTTGGAACATAAGTTCTCATATATCCCTCAACCCACTTATTCACTATATTTGTTTGACCATTAGTTTGAGGATGATTTGATGCTTAGAGTGAGTTTTGTACATTTAAGAAATTAAATGAAACAACTACTGAAAAGCATTGACGAATTTGTTGTTCCTATCACTAACAATTTTTTTGTGCAGTCCAATTACCTTGAACACATATTTTAAAATAACCACTTTACGGGGGCCTAAGTTTGATGAGTTAGCAAAGAAATGTAGCTTGTTCACAAAAACATAGGTGCATTCTTTCCCTTGAACCTCAGGTAGGCTGGTATTGAAGCCCATAGATATGCTTGCTTACTTCTGATTAGGAATAGGCAAAGGCTGTAACAAAAGTGTGCTTTGCTTCTCCAAGTTCATAAAAAACTTTTTGAATTCTCCTCAGGATCCTATAAGGTCCATAAAACTTGGGTTTCAGTTTTTCAACTCCTTTTTCTTGATGGAAATCACTCGTACGGGTGCAATCTCTGAAAAACCAAGTCCCCAACCTCAAGTGTCCTCTCTATATGGCTCTGATTTGAATGTCATTTCTGTTGATACTGAGCATTTTGGAGGTGGCCATTGAGAGCTCTCAACACATCTTAGTGTGTTCAACCAAATCATTGGCTGTTGACACTTGCTATCAGTGAACACTAAGTTAACAAAGGTTAAAGGATCATAACCATATGGTGCTATGAATGGGGACATACAAATAAACATGTCATAAGAGGTGTTATAATAGCATTCTCCCAAAGAGAACCATTTTACCCAATTTGATTGTTTGACCATCAACCCCTTTATTCACTATTTTTAGTTGACCATTAGTTTGAGGATGATAATTGGTGCTTGGAGTGAGTTTTGTACCTATAAAATGAAATAACTCCGGCTAAAAAGCATCAAAGGATATGTTATCACTATCACTTACAATATTTTTGGGCAATTTATGTAGCCTAAATACTTGGAAAACAACTTGGCCACTTGGGGGCCATTGAATTTTAACGATATAGCAAAGAAACGTGCAATACTTTTTTAGCTCTGGCACAATGACATAGATGTAATCGTTCCATTGTACCTTGGGTAAAACCTATAATGAAGTCTATAAATATGCTTTTTTAGTTTTGATTAGGAATATAAAAAAACTGTAACAAACTTGTACGAAAAGTGTGCTCTTCTTAGTGACAATCACAACTTCATCTACAAATAAGAAATCCGATCATTTTGATATTTAGTCTATCTTAGATACGCATAGTGTTTTTTTATGATTTGACTCGAGGACTAATTCTGGATAGAGGATTTCAACATATAATAGAGTTGGAACTAGGTTCCAGGCCTATGATGACTACACTCTACCAATCTATAATGTTATTGGTAGGGTGGTTAGGTCAAATCCACTATTTTCTTTGCAATTAACTCAAATCTTAGCTCTTTTTAACCACCAAGTTCCTGATAGGGGCAAGGTTTGATTTTTTCCTTTGAAAATAGTCTTAGGGAAATAGTTTCTTGGAGTAGAGCTTAGGTACAAAGTTAATGGTGACACTTCTTCAATGTTTGTAGCAGTTCTTTTAGATTTAGGGAGAAACTTGTTACAATGTGGATCTTGACAAAGGCATTTGTGAGAAAGGAATTCCAAGGGCATTTGGAAGAGGCACCAGGTATAGCTATATCCTAGAAGGTTTAGCTGAAGATGTTTGTTGCAACAGAAAGAAAATTGGTGTTGTCGATAGGGTCTTTGGTTTCCTTCCTAAGGATTTGTAGTTGCCAAACCGTAAATGCAAGGGAGAATGTGGTGATAAAAAAGGTTGCTATTTTGAAGAATGTAGCAAGACATGAGAATTCAACTAAAATTGATTAGAGTTTCTTTTTTGATGAAGATCAGTTTGAGCAAGAATAAGTTTGAATTCACGAATGGTGGCAGGATACGAAGACTATATGATTTAATATTTTGTAGCAAGAAACACTTTCCTTTTTTCGATTTCTTGGCTTTTTAATTAGGAATGTATGTATTTAGTTTGCCATAGTTTGGACTCCAAAGACTTGGTATAACTTGTTGACATGATTCATATCTTTGAAATCTTCAAGACCTTTATATGGGCTTGTCTTTTGTAGTGCAAGCTGCTCTAACCCTAATTTTTTTATGTATTCTCTAAGGAAGGTGTATATGTAAGAGCAGAGTGAAAGGTATATGTTCTTTGTTAGTCTTTTGAAACGACAAAAGGGGGTTAACATGAGTATGAATCTAAAGCCTAAGGCCATATCTAAGTTTTAGCCAATACCATTGGCTTGACAAATGGGGTTAAGCTAAAACACAACTGTTAGAAAATGCCTTATGTTAGGCCATGGTGTCAGCTAACACATAATTCCTAGAAAATGCTTTTTCTCAGGCTGATTGTGTAATGTCCCCATTTTCATGAGAATCAGAGTTTGAGGGATTAGCCTATTATTGTGACCCTCGTAGGCTAATTATTGCGGATAGAGGGTCTTATGAGGCAGAGGCTTGGTTGATGGAGCTTCTTGTCTTCTCCAGAATTTAGTATGTTCCAGTTTGGTCTTCGTTTGGCTCAGATTGGACTTCGTTTGGGCTCAGTTTCATATACTTACTATTTATAGTAAGTCAGAGGTTGATCGAGAAGGACCCTTTCTATTTTTGGTAAGTCAGTGGGTTGGACAAAGAATAAAATGGTGAACTTCCTGGTACAGATAGAATGAAGAAAAATTGATTAATCATGGAGTTATGCTTATTTGATTATTAATAAAGTGATAACTTCATTAATAATTTTTATTAAGAGGCCATTTAATGTTATGTTATAAATTATTATTATTTCATAAAGAAAGGGTCATTTTGATCATTAAAGTGGAGGGAAATATAATAAACTATTATATTTCAAATGTGCATCAAAAGCAAATATAATTTAAAATCATGTGAAGTGTGAAGAAGCTCCAGGTCTAATTGTTCTAAGGAATTATAAATGCCTTCCATGATAAATTTGAACCGTCCATTTGTGCATTTGGTTTTTGTGAATTGGTTAATTGTGAAAGCCAAGGGTTTTCAGATTTCTGATCTTGTAGGATTGTGAATTCTTTCAAGACTTTGAACTTTGAATTGGTTGATCTCTGCCAGTGAATTGTGCCTGCGTTAATCTCATCCAGAGATTAAGAGTGTGCTTAATTTGGTGTCTAAATTGTGAGGAAGTTCCAGCGTTACAGATCAGTATTAATTTGCATAGAGTTGGGAATGATATTTAATGCATATCGCTGCCATTAGTTAAGCCTGCACATTTTATATTAGTTAAGCCTTTCTTCTACAGGCAGCGGCAGCTATTTGGGGGCTGTGATTTAATTATTAGGGGCAGCGTTTGACAGGGATAGGGCACGTTGTGAGTATAAATTGTCTCTAATCAATGTTTTCCACCCTGGGCGTCAACTTGAAATCATCTATGGAGAGCGGCATCAAAATCTGAGACATTATTAATACATGCGATTAGCCACAAGTTCTTTACTAAAGTTTTCAAATAGATTTCATATGTATTGAATCTGAGCATTGTAATCTGATTTCTCAGAATTAGTAATCAGTTAATTAAATATCAGTATTACAGTTTGAATGAGAAGGATTGAAACTAGCTTGCATGCCAAGTGTTTGTGAAAATGTCCATTGGTTGTAGATGCACATTTTACATGTAAAATCATATGTATGCATTAAAAAAGACAAAGAGGATTGCATTTGCATTTTAGTTCTTTGCCTAGATATCTTAGTAATCATTTGCAAGCATTTAAACTTCATTTGATACCATTCCAAGCAAACAAAAACAATCTGAAAACAAAAGACAGCAAGATAGAGGTTTCATGATAACTGTTTGACAATATTCCTTGAGTCTGAAATCAACAAGTAAGATCACATTCTAGCAAGGATGAAGTTAGAATCTGTTGGGGTTCTTACAGATTAAGTTGGCCATAGAAAAACCTTAAGGTGGAGAGCTAGAGGGAGAAGCAAGGAAACAATTACAAAACTGCTGACACGAAAGTGATATGATGAAGGATGACAGTTGATGATACATCTCTCACGAAGTACCGAAAGCTGATTCACCTTGATCTTGTCATATGCATGAACACATGTTCATGTTGATTAATGCGTCAACATGTTGTGAATGAAACAAGTGTTTGTAAAGAAAAAATTAGGTGTATACAAAAGATCCTTGGAATCAAGACACAAAATATTCACAAACTAGGTTTTTTGAAAATGCAATGCCAAATTCAATTCTAAACAGTCTTAACTTGTCCTAATTTGATGCACCAATATTCTCTGTACTTGCTAAACATTTGAACTTATGTTTTCAGTAGCTTGGAGGTCAAAGCATTTTGGGAAGGGGAGATATTTTTTTTAATTTTTTGAACATCTTGTTGAAGCTTCTTCATTGATAAATTTTCTTATTTTTCATTTATCTTTTTTTTTTCATGCACAATATTCGCATCTGATTATTAAATTTAAGAGTTATTATAAGTTTTTACTTTTTCCGAATGGAGGTTATCAATATGGCGTAGGAGTATATCACATATAGTCTACAATTACATGTTGGGCAATGATCTGCAACATGTTGTAGGTCTCCACTCTTAAATGAAATGCTTTGGCAACATTTGCATACTGTTTGATATCAATCCCTGTTGGATGAAGAGAGCAATTGTAGACAGAAAGCGATTCTATTCTTCTTTAGGAAAAATAACTTTGAAACAGGGATTTTTGGACTACTGAGCAAAGTGGAGTTACTTTTTAGAAGACTCTGCATGGGAACTTGAATGTGTAATTTCCATACACTGATCTTTAAATCTTGACTAAAGGAAAGTATGCTAGTGAAGATAATGTTTCTAATGACTTTAAAATAAACACATTAATAAGATGTGTGGGTTTTAACCACTGTTGTAATGGAAAGGGCCTTCCTGATATGTAAAGATAGTCTAGTGCTATGATAAGTTAGCTTTACTATTTTTTATCTGTATGAGAAAGATGATCTTGTTTAAAATCTTGTTTGATTGGAATATTGATTTAATGTAATATGGTTTCATCATGCTTCAGTGAGGTTCAATCCAACTAGTACTTTGTCAACTGAAAGTGCTTGTACCTGGAAATTGGAATATGTGATTTTTGTGATTTCCTAGTAGCCATATCTAGATCATCGTTTAAGATAAAAATGATAACAAGGGTTTTTTTTCGTTTTTCTCTAGAAATGGCACATCAATAAGGTGTGTGGGTTTTAGCAATCCTTGTGATGGGAATGACATTTCTAAGATGAAAATATATTCCTAGAACTAAGACTAGGTAGTTGCCGATCATCATATTTGCATGGAAATGATTACATTCCTTACGTGATCTTTATGTGGAACATATTGATAAAAGCAATATATTTCTAGTAATCTAATGGGGTTCAGTCCAATAATTCTATTCTAGTACTAGCATCAAAATTTTGATCTTGTTGGCTGGAGGACTAGTTCTGTTTCTTGGGATATTAACCCTAATGGTTTGTTGTAATTGATTCTGTATATCAATTGAAGACTGTCTAATTTTGATACACTGTTGACATGTTAACAGTGTACTTTTTCTTACACTATTCTGTATATTTTTGATACTTACATTTTTCTCATGGTGTAATTTTGATTTGCATGCATGTGTTAGAACTTAGAACATCTGAAGTTCAGACAAAATAATTTTATAATGCAAATCTCAGCACACAACTCTTTATGTATTAGAGATCAATATTCTTCTAAAACACGTTTTGAGGATCACAAGATGTATTTGTATTGAGATTATATTTATCAATGAAATCTTGATGATTTTTTGGGATCAATAAACAAATAGAGGATTTTGATTTGCATGCATTGATTAGAACATCTTAAGTTTAGAAAAAAATAATTTTATATTGCAAATTTCAGCAAACAAACCTTTACATATTAGAAAGTAATATTCTTCTAAAAAATATTTGGAGGATCACAAAATGTATCCAACATATCCAGCCTATATTTATCAATGAAAGCTTCGTGACTTTTTTGGATCAATATGAATAAACAAATAGAGTCAGGATCAGTGACCGGTCAAAAGTTACTTCCTTGTTTCCATTATTCACCTCATTTTGGAAATGCATAAGCCTGGCAAATTTAAGGAATTTTACTTGTCTCATGAAGTGTTTATAATAATCTATTCCACCGTAAGTTACACATATTTTTGTTGGTAAAACATTAGGGCAAAACCTAGAAGAGGTTTTAATTTCAGAATTGAAATGCTTCTGGCTCAAAACTGGTGCCTATTATCTGTAATTAATTGTCGTCTGCAATAAACGTTCGGTGAACTAAATTGTGATGGAGTTGAGATTGTGAATGTGCTTGAGAGTGCCCAAGCTAGAATTTTTTTCTGTTGAATTCTTGTACACTTGTGATGGGGCTTGTCAGATTGATCGTAATCAATTTGAAAACATTATGACTAGATTAAATGAAAATGTAAATATTTGATGACCAATGAGGCACTCTTGCACATAACTTCAAACGGTGTGACAATAGTTATCCAAAACAGGTTTTGTACTATTCTGGCAAGAGTACCTTGTCACTGAATCCAAAATTTGTATCTTCTGATACATGCAGGTGAGTTTTAGTATTGGCCAAGCCTGTACCAGAGGGATCTTTAGGGAAAGTAATCTTTTTTCCTATTAGGTCCAAAGATTGGTTTTTTGAAAAATCTTCCTTACATAATGAGTTTTATAGAGTTGTGAGGTTCACAGGGAAATACAGTTCTAAATTTCTGTGGAAAGCACTTCAGACTAATAAATTGTTTTGAATGTGGAACATGCCAGTATTTTCAATTTCTTCTGTTCATTTTGATCACTTAAATTAAATTAAGTTCTTATGTTTTGAATACCCTTTTAATCAATTACCTTGATTGACAAAACAGGTTAATTTGCTCTTGACAACATGGATGAAGGACTTGGAAAAGATATTTTATGGTAATTGTGCAGCATACGATGCTGCTATGCGACCTGAAGCTGGAAAGGATGAACTTGCTCGTGTTATTTGGAGGTCATTTGCTTTACCTTGTCATTGATGGTGACGGATATAATTAGGTTTGTATGTGTTCTTGATATAAGCAGGGGTGATTTGGTGGGACTTGTGATCACTTTTGGTGGAGGACAGATTACATTGGCGGACTTCCAAAACATGAACAAAATAATTTTTTTCTTTGAAATCAGAACAGTGATTGGCTTTGAGTTCCTTTAATTGAAAAACATTTTTAATGTATCTCAAGAACAAATAATATCTAGCTGAAACCTTCCTATCTATTCTAAAGTAACGAGAAATATGCTTCAAATTATTAATGAAAATAACTCACCTACATGGCCTGAATCTTCTATAGAAATTGTGGCCAGCTGAATATTGTGGTCAAAATTATTGCATTTGCATCTTTTCTTTTATTATACAACCAAATCCTCTATGTTAGTTGATCAAGACTATCTTCAGCAAAAATTGGGAATAAATATCTTAGAAGAATGTTTAGTCAGGCTTTTGGAACAGCGATTTTTTTTCTTTTGACAAGTAAAAGGATTCCTTAATTATTAAGCATGGGCCCTTGAAGTCCCAACAATGACTAGCCACCGTAACATCCATAGGATCCAAAGGAAAGACAATCCATTTTCCTTGCTTTATCTGCTTGAATAAACTAAAAATTTATACTGCTAGATCTTCTACACATGTGGAAGTGTTCACTTCATGAACTCTATCTAGATTTCAACAATAGTTTTTTTTTCACTTGTTGCCAAATACCTTGTATTTTAAAGATGCAAATGATAGTGTATTTTTGGAGATATACTATTCTTTTTTTTTCAGGCAGTAATATATTGTGCTGGCAGAATTTTGTTAAGACTAAACTCCCAAGCAATCAAGTGTGGGAGCAGTCCATATATGCTAGGATAAGCAAGTGTGAGAGCACCAAAATATATTAGGAGACAAGCTATATGTGCCAAAGTGCTGCATGAAGAGTAAGAGGTCTTCATTGCAAAGTTTGATGATAATTATAGAGTCTAGTGCTAAGATAGCTGGACATATAGCCTTCTGGTTTACTATACCATATATTGAGGACTATATATTGTGTCATATGCCATCTTTTGTTGTACACGTTTAGGGCGGAGGTTGAATCTAGGGTGTGGGTTCCAATGGAAAGAACTCTATAACTATGTTTGTATGTAATGTTCCTTTGGAGGATAGTTTGCTCAAGTACACTAAATCTATTTTTTCAATCAACTCAAGTTCTTGTTCTTTTTGACCACCAAGTTCTCTATGTTGGCAAGGTGAAAGCATACAGAGACTAGAATGAGGACAATTGAATTAAACAATTAGATATTGGTGGCAAGATAACCGATTTACATTAAAATCAAAGTAAGAGAATTTATCAATGCCAAAATAGTAGATAGTGAAATGTAAAATTCCAATCAAGTAGCTGTTTAGAATCGTAAATGAATCAATGCCAAAATAATAGACTATATCTCCCGATTCCAATACACAGCAAGCTGATGGAGAGTATTGAAAAGAAGAAGTCCCAGTGGATGAACCAACCAAAATATTTTAGAATTTAAATCAAGCTTTTGGCATTGAACTGTTCAGAGATTACAATGATAAAAGAGTAGTTATTACCAATATAAGAATTATATCAAACAATTATCCAACATGCTATTCCTTATAATTAGAGTATTATCTTTTTCAGTTGGTAGGTTGCATAAGAAATTTTTATCGTGGTGGATTCCTATTCCATGCAACCTGCCAATTGAAAAAGATCTTAGGAGTCCACCGCATTAAAACTCATCAGGACCAACCAATGGATGGAAAAATGGTTCCTAATTACCACTAGACCCGAACTCCATTGGAGGCAAGGAACCCTGCACAAGAATCAAACATGTTGCATGGCAATGAAAGATGAAACTGCAAAACACAATCAAACATGTTACATGACAGTGAAAGTTGAAACTACAAAAAGCAATCAAATATGATACATGACAATGAAAGTTGAAAACAGGAAACTACAAAAAGCAATCAAACATGACAATGAAAGAATAAGGAAATATCTTATGCAGCAATGTTTTTTTTCTCATTTTTTAAGTTTAGGTTGCTGCACTTCTAATTAGAGTATTAATTTATTTTCAAAATTTCGATAAATTTCCGAGCTGTTGTCGAGTTTTTCCTTGAGTTTTTGAAAGTCTCAAGTTCTTAAAAAAATTGGAACTGCCAAGTTATTGTCAAGTCTTTATTTTTCAACTATGGTTGTACCCATATAAACTTTAACCATATTGTGCCAAGTTCTAAATGACAAGTTAGTCGTTTCTCATTGCGAGTCAAATTTGAAGAATAAAATGTGTCATTTGTTTTTTCTAAGGCCTTGTTGCTAGTAGTTATCAATGTTTTTGACGTCAATTTTAATTAACACCTATATAAGGCTTAAGAGAGAATGATATTCAAGCATGATAGACAAGGATGATGTGTAACTTAAGTACAAAGAAAGGTATTACAGTAAGATAAGATAAGATAAATTTATTAATGTCCAACAAAAGACCATGACGGGTCAAAGGGATTGCCGAAAACAAGACAAGAGGCCTGCCAATAGAAGGGACACCAAACGGTGCCTGAAGGAAAACAACTACAACAACAACAAGAATGAACCAGCAACAATAGACGAGGGAAGAAAAGGGAAGGACAAAACCTCCAAAGCATGTTTTAATAAAGCAAAGGATCTTAAGGCAAAATTCAAGCGAGCAAAAGGCAATCAAGTCGTCACGGAGGTCCTCGAGGGAGAGAAAATTCATATTGAAGGGTCAAAACCAAATGCAAATGACTCCAAGATGCTCGGGTTTGCATAGGAGGGGTCCAATATTGTCTTGCAAGTCACAAATCACTCTAAGGAAAAAGTGCTTTCTCTTTCTAATGTCAATGAAAAAAAGATCACTTATATGCTAGGATGTCTAGTTCGCCTGTTTGGGCCCCCAGACCAGCCATGGTTTGACCTGGGCCATCGTTCTGGTCCGGTTCGCCTACGGGTCCGAACATGGTCCGGTCCACAGGGGCCTGGTTCGAACCAGACCATGGGCCATTCGGACCCAGGCGGACCATCCCCAAAAACATGGAACCAATGTCGAACCAGATGCGAACTTGGGCTCGCAAACGGTCAAAGTCAGCAGCTAAGTTGTTTATTTTGGCAGATTGAATAAATTTTTGAAGAGGTGGGATATAAATGCAGAGCTTGCGGACTTGGATGCTTCCACTGCTCGGCTTGCATTTGATGAATTTGAAGATTTTGACGCCAATAATATTATTGGTGCAGCTGATCCCATTGGCCTTAGCTTTGTTTGTGAGTCAACTAATGCCAATGAAGAAGAAGAAGAAGAAGATGATGATGAAGAAGAATATCAATAAATTTTTAATCCATTTGTTGAAAATTTGAACTTGAAACAATGATACTTGAACTTGATGTTTATGACTTATCACTTGACATTTTAATGTTTTAAATCTTTGATGTTGAACTTGAAGTGTATGATGCTATGATGGTATGATCATGATTCATGATGCTATGATTACAAGTTTATGGTGTTTTTATTGTTTAAATGTTTTTATGATAGCATGTGTCATTCTAATCTTAACTCATGCTTCTAGGCCTCATAAATATGTGTATATATAATTTTTACATGTTTTTGTACTAACGAACCCAAACCCCTTTCAAAATTTTGTCGTACTGGAGAACTGTTCCTTCGAACCCGAACCGACATCCTAGCTTAAATGACTAAAAGGTCACTTTTTCACTTAGGTGGATTAAGTCAACCTCAAATTGGAACAGAAAACACTTCTTAACTTATTGAGGGAAATTTCAATGCAAAATTAGAACAATAAAGTGCACTTTTTGTCACCTAAGTAGCTAGGTGTGCATTGAACAATTTAAATGTCAAAATTTCAGTTGTGAAAGAGACTTAAAAGTGACGACTCAACACCTTGGGCATGCGCTTAGCCATATAAATGACAAAATGCCACTTGTGGAACATAGAATTTGGTGTCCCAACTCCAAGTGCCCCAAGTATTCACTTTGTATCTTGAATGATGAAATGTCAATGATCAATTCTGTTAAAAGTGCATTCCTAATTCTCAGCATGCCCCTAGAATGGAGAGCGCCAAATTTTCAATTGAATAATAGAATAAAAAGGTGCATACATGTCTCTAGGCAAAGCCCAAGGAGGTATGGATGAGAAAATGATACTTTTAAGCTAGGGAAAAAGTGTACCTATGCTCTCTATTAGAGCCCCTTGGTGTGAAGTTAAAAAACATATTCAAAAGGTTTTCATGTTATTTTGTGTGCCTAAGAGGATCCTAGTGTTGAAATGTAAATAAAGGATGAGAAGATAAGGTGCTTCCATGTGCCCTAGGCATGCCTAAGAAGGGTTGGATGTCAAAATGTACGATGGAGACACAATTGAAGATCAAAAAATACATTTGCATATGTTGTAGTCAATGTTTAGTTACATATATAAATACAAATATCTAAATGCATAGCCTGAATGAAAATGACAAAAAAGATGAACATGGTTGTTCCTTAAGATCGACAAGAAGGATCCAATGCATTAATTCAACAATAAGGCCAAAATTCTAAATTACACCAGAAGAGAAAAGTAACCATCTAGACTTCTAGGGCAACTCCCCTGCTAGACTTGATGACTGGTAGCTCGAATGACATTCTCAACCTTCATTGTGTGTACACATTCCCTTACACTAATGATACTTTTCCCCTGCTCGCGGGATGGATCTTCTTCTGCATCAGCTGACAAAGAAGGATTAGATACCATCATCATTATAATATTAATTCATTAACAAATTTAAAATATACATTAATCATTCATAATGAAATCCATCATAATTCTTTCCCAATATTCCACATGAAATTTAAATCCGCATATTTTTATTGAACTCAAATAAATTGAGAAATCCCATAACCGTCTAACTTCACACTTCACATGAAATAGTTATTACAATTTTTTAATAAGCTCACAACGAAGGGATGTGATGTATTACTGCCCCTTGTGAATCATTGCCCTCAACGATTATTCTTCATCAATGTTCTGCATGATACCATGAAGTTCATAACACATGTTCAAAAGCTAAAACAATTGAGGAAATTTCTGGAGAATCTCATCATAATCCTCCCAAGTAGCACTGTCTTCTCCATATTGATCCCATTGGACCTTGCATTGAAACACCTCGTGGTTACATAAGCGTAGCTTGCGTACCTCGAGAACCTTGAGTGACTGGATCATTACTACTCCTGAATCCTGCACCTGCAAGGAGTTCCGGTCAATTACATGTTCAAAATCTGTCCTGTATTTCTTTAAATTGGAAACATGAAAGACATTGTGCAACCATGCGAAAGCTGGTGGTAGAGCAATTTTGTGAGCTACCGGGTTGATAACTTCCAAGACCTCAAAGGGTCCAACATATCTAGGTGCCAATTTTGATGATTTCCAAAATTTTATGAACTTTGATGGGGTTTAACTCTTAGAAGAACCTTCTCCCCAACTTCAAACTGCCTAGGTGTGCGTTTTGCATCAACATAGCTCTTCTGTCTATCATTAGCTTCAGCTAACGGGCTCTTTGATCAATCGAACCTGTTCTTCCATCTTTGAAAGCATCTTAGGTCCGAGGACTATCTTGTCCTCAAGTCTATCCCAACTGATGGGTGTTCTGCACCCTCTGCTATAGAGTGCTTCAAAGGGTGGCATCTTGATGGCTAACGGTTAGGAATTATTATAATTGAATTCCACTAGAGGTAAATCATCCTCCTATTTATATTATTGATCCATGCAATATACTCTTTGTAGATCCTCTAAAACTTGGTTTTCTCGTTCTGTCTGTCCATCCATCTCTAGAAGATATGCTGAGTTGATGTTCAATTGGGTTCCCAATGCTGCAAAAAGGGTTTGCCAAAACCTGGAGCTCATTCTCGCATCTCTATTGGAAATGATTTTTTAGGTATTCCAGGCAATTGGAAAATCTCCTGAACAAATTTCCTGGCTAAAATAGGAGCCCTGACAGTCAAATTACCTAGAATAAAATGGGCTACCTTCGTCAATCCATCAACCACAATCAAAATTGTGTTATGTCTATTCCTAGACATGGGGAGACCTTGGACAAAATCCATGCTAATGATTTGTCACTTCCAATCTGGAATGGCGTGAGGTTGAAGCAGCACCGCTAGGTGTTGATGTTTGGCTTTAACCCTTTGACATTCAAGGCAACTTGCCACAAATCTGGTGATGTCATTTTTCAGCCCTTTCCAAAAGTACAATGATTTGATATCAGCTAGTAACTTAGTGAGACCTGGGTGCCCCGAATACGGTGCAGGTGTGCTTATTTAAGAACTAATCTTCTTAATTTAGTAGAATTGGGCACATACATTCATCTTCGATATCTTAATAGTTCATCTTGCTTAAATTGAAACCCCTCATGTTTGGAATCATGAGGTTCATTGGGTAAGGTTACTCTTACTTGATTGTAGTATACATCCCTTTCTAGCTCTTGAAGGGTTTTAGTTTTGAAATTCGTACTAACTGTTACCATAGCGGATATATGTCTTCTACGGTTCAAAGCATTTGCCAGCCTGTTTGCTATACCCTTAATATAACTGATTTTGAAGTCATAATCGGAGATTAGATCCAACCATGTCCTTTGTTAAGCATTCAGATTACGTTGTATAAAAATATATTTCAGGCCCTGATGATCTGATTTGAGCTCAAATGGTTTGCCTAGGAGATCATGTCTCCACACTTGAAGAGCGTGAACAATACCTACTAACTGTAAATGATGGGGTGCATAGTTTTGCTCGTAATTCTTCAACTTTCTAGACTCGTGAGCAATCACTTGCCCATCCTGCATTAGAACTCCTCCTAAGCTTTCTCTGAAGGCATCTGTGAGTATAGGTGCAGTAGTAATCTTTCTTTTAAGCACTCAAAAGCCTTCTGGCATTTATCTATCCATTTGAATCTTTTTCCCGTTTTCTGGAGGGAGGTAATTGGATATGCTATCCAAGAGAAATTCATCACGAGCTTTCTGTAGTAACTTGCCAACCCCATAAAACTCCTCACTTCCTGGACATTTTTGGGAGCAGGCCATTCTAGTATAGCTTTGATCTTGTTTGGGTCTACGCTATACCTTTGACGGAAATAATGTTACCTAGATATTGTACCTCTTTTTGGAAGAAGGTACCTTCTATTCTATCATGAACAACATAGTACCGATTACATCTATTATTCTAATATCTCAGTGCTGATAAGCATTAACAGCAAATTCACAGTAGATTACTTCAACAAATGTAAATATTACAATATTTTAGCATACCCAATCACTGCTCCAGATTTTGTATTGATTAGTAAGTTCAATAACAGCATTCATAAACCCCTTGCTTGCATTCCAGATCTGGATAGCACAACTCTAGGCATGGACGGATACCTCTGATGAATATTCAGACTGTATGGCACCCTGTAACTAGCAATTTCAGAGTTGTATGGCCTGTCGAAACATTTCCAGAATTGTGTAAATCGCTGCAGCCTGTCTCAGACTGGTAGGACACTCTTCCCAGGTGTTTCCAGGTCTGTACAACACTCTTCAACTATGTTTCAGACCTGTACGGTTCTTCCTTGAATCGTATGGTTCACCACAATCTCAGACCAGGCATAGAATAGGTGCAGCCAACCAGGGAAAGCTAATTCTCAGTCAAATAACATTCAAAACACCTCTTCTCCTCTCCAATCGAACCCCTAATGGGCTGATATCAATTTCAAATAGTAGCAAACGATATAAATGTGCAATCAGATTTTACCTTCGAACTCAATCGAATTTCCTGACTATGTCTTCCAACAGCAAAGAGATTATCATTTACGAGGGATTTCGTCCTCACAAATTCTTGAAGACGACTTCTCCAATATTTCATAATTTCATATATTTTCAGCCTGCCTGAAAGATAGCTCTTCGATCTCTTTTATAACGATTTCATAAGAGCTCATTCACTTACCTTACCAATGTGGGATAAACAAAATCACTTTTTGCCTTTTCCTATTTTTCCGGGATTTTGTTTTTCCCCTATTTTATCGCGAATGCTTTATCCCCCTATTATTGTGATTCCTATTTTTCCGCAATGCTTTTTTCCTTTAATCTTAAGTGCCCAAACATTTTATATCTCCAATGTGTTATTAAATAATAGGGACTTTAAATATTTTCCTCTTAACTATAGTCCTGCATTAATAAAGTTAAATATTTATATTTAACTTTATAAACTAACTTTATCAATGCATAAATAAATTTTATCAATGATATTAAAATCCTTCTGTCGATATTAAACATTTATCATTGACATGTTATCATCACTGAAGGTCCTGACCATGCCCAAATGACTTGTTATAAATAGTAAGTATGCCAAAACTGCATCCAGACACCTCAAATTGGCCTGCAATGAAAATTGCCGAGGCCAAATGGCCTCAAAGTCCGTTAAATGTCCTGGTTAGCCTATGAGACCATGGAGAAGTATGTTAACGACAAAATCATACCACTAGTGCTAGAAAAGAGACATTACATAGACATATTGGGTTGCATTTGTTCATGATTAATTGTGAGTGTTTGGAGTGGGTACCATGGACTGAGGTCGAGCCATATCATTAGGGATGACCACTTCAATATATGCAATGCATATTGCACCATGCAAAAATGCTAATAAAATCAAAATGACTAATCAAGAATATGTGATGATTATGTAATATATATGTATATACTATATAATAATGAAGAGGAGATAATATGAGGAAGTTAAAGTTCTCTTGATGATAATGTTTCAGTTTATAAAACATTACTCCATGTTTTAGGCAGACTATAATTTTATTCCGCATAACTGAAAACCTTTTTCCTAATCTCATTCTCTGTGATGAATACTTCTAAAAATAACCTGAACAATTGATTATAGAAACCATCAAGGGTTGGAAAAAGCAACGTATAAATATAAACAAGTCTTGAAAGTATAACAAAATATTGGAGGGGTTCGTTGTTGATTGAAGCCAACAACTTTATCAGAAAATCTGCGTGAGGGCATGTCTTGGTGTTGACCATGGTGATCATGTGTTGAACAATATTTCAAAATTCTGTAAAAGTAAGCCATTGCAATATTTTTTTATATCAATTTCATATTCTATTTTTGTGATTATATAATTTTTATCTTACATATCTTCAAAATTTTGTGAACCATTTTTTGAAATTACGAACTTTTCACCTTCCCAAACATACTAAACTGTTTGAACTTTACCACCAGAGGCATGCATTCTATAGTCCAATAAATTTTTCTGTGCTTTTGAGAACAAATTCTGTAAGCAAATCTACCAAATATCTATCCATTGTTATTGGCGATTGTTGTGCAGCAAAGCGTCAAAACAGCTTACCGCCTGCAGCAACAGCTGTGGCCATTTAGTTTAATACACGTCTCCAAATATTGTACAATACTTTATGTTTCGTGCGACAGCTCAAGAATCTCTTATTTTTCCGTAAGGGAATTACATTTTATTGAGATATATGTACACATGTTCCTATCAAGCAGTTCTGGAAACCTGATGGTCAAGTTTATGCTTCAAAGATGCAAGATATATAAACACAAACAGGGAATGCATATAGTAAGAGAATGAAACTCTTGGCATTTTTGTTAGATAGAAGTCCAAAACTTAAAATCCTTAACTGCAAAAATAAGTTTGTTAGGGACTAGAATCTAGATTGTGATCACCCACAACCATAGTCCCAAAAGCCATCTCTCCGGCAGCTTCTGTCACATTGATCCAAGGAAGTGTTGCACACCTATTGACATCAGCTTCTACTACTCTAGAATCATCCAACCCTTACCTACAAGGCTATGACAACCTTATTACGAGAAGGCTAAATTCTCACTGTATGTTGAGTCCCAGGATGTTGACAAGCACCTCTAAAACCATTCACTGTAGATGTGGGCAAAGTGCTATTACTAACTGCCTCCGATATCCCATTAAAGTGCAATACTTGAACGCTCCCTATAATTTAGCCACATCTTGTTAATGCTGCCGCAAAACAACTAGCCTATTGTGCAGCTTGGCACAATTTCCTACACTGAATCCTCAATATTGTTTTATGAGAAATTTCATCCTCACCTAGCATCATTTTCATAGTCACTTGTACAACTCTTCACTTAGAACCAAACTAGCCAGTTCGACCACAAAATCCTGCGCAATGGAAACATGGGTTCTCCTCACCCTAGCATTTCCCTTCCATCCAGTCCAAGCAGAACACAAATCATTCTTAGGGTTGCCATAAAATTCACCGTGAAGATATTCCAGAGTCTCTGATTTGAGGTTGCTCCACCATGAGGCAAATCTTCGAGCTCACCACCTCTATCATAATTTGCCATGGCTAGCTACTTCCGATGGTAGTTGAAACAACCAAAGGCAAAAAGCCACTGTATGTAGCTAAAAAAACCAATCAATATGAAAATTGTTGGCACACTCCAAATTATCCTACCTAAGCCTTCACTGCAAGCAGAAGTAATGGAGGCTTGATTGCTTGAAAGGGTAATCATTCAGCCTGCTTTCCAATATTGCACTTGTCGTCAGCCTACAATGCTCATCAAAAAATGATCCTCTCCTGCCACCTCATCAGTGCTCATTGCTTACCCACAAAATTTTAGTTAATCTTTTAAGTTTGAAAACCAAAATTATTCTTATTTATTTAAGCTTTCAATATATATAGATTTATATTAATGTTTATTTTATAAAATATAAAACATTTTTATTTATTTATTTCTTTAACCTGCTGAGCTAAGTTGGTAAGAGAAGCTACTCTAAACCGAGCCAAGCGAAAGGATTTTATTTCTTTTCTGTTGGGAAGGGAAAATGATCAATTCTTGCATTGGCCAGCTGACCTGCCTCAGTTGGCATTGCAGAAGCAATGAGTAAAACTAACCTCTCGGAAAGATTTTAGAAGCTCAAGGGCTTCCCTAAGCAAGGAATCTAGTCTTTGACACTTCTCAACTTGTTTTTGTATTACTTGTGTCATGAATTAAGAATCACCTTCCACTAGCAGAATGTAGGTCCCTTGCTCCAAAGCCAGTAGCAGGTCCACTAGAGGGCTTGGGATTTCGCCTCACTATGGGAACATGGAGGGAACAGGAAGGAATGACCCATAACAAAGGCCCGCTAAAGATTTCATATAACACAACACTGCATCAAAATTTAATTTGAAGTCAAAAACTCCTGGTGGATGTCATGTTCCCCGTCTACTGCAGATATGCTAGAACAGGGTATCGTAAAGTAACATCACCGACAGAGATGGCTTGGTTCCGATAGATTGTAAGCAACATACAGACCGAGGGCTCTCATCAATCAATCAATGACTAATAACCGATATTATAGTCAGTCTTTGTTATGAAGATCATCGATTAATACTTCTTAGGCAAAATTGTCAATAAGGGTGGGAATTGAGGATAAGTCGATAATACAAGCCTTCGATATGATTGGTCATCATTAGTGATAGTAATCAAACATGTTTACAACTGACTAAGGCTGTAATAACCCTTGATTTACTTATGTTTCTACCGAGGCACTTATGACATCGTTATATACACATTGACACTAATTAATGAATTAATAATAATTTAAATGCATATATATTTAATATTGATGGTCGATAAATATCAATCATGATTAATATATTTATAATAATACATTATATTATTAAACAATTAATATATTAAATTATTAAAAATTAATATATTAATTTACTAAACAATTAATAAAACAATGTTAATATACATTATTAAATAATGCTAATTATATTATTAATGATAATCTAATTTTAATTATTAATATGTTAATATTATTACGTAATGAAAAATTATTAAAAAACAATAAATAAATAATAAACAAGGGGGTTGCGACTGGGTCGCGGTCCCTTAGGACTGCGACTACAAGTCGTGGCCTCTAAGGGCTGCGACTGCAGTTGCAACCACTAGGGGAGCGACCAACAGTCGCCACCCGTGGGGAGGGGTGTGACTGCCCTCTCTGGGTCGCGGTCCCTTAGGACTACGACTACAAGTCGTGGCCTCTAAGGGCTGCGATTGCAGTTGCAACCACTAGGGGAGCGACCAACAGTCGCCACCCGTGGGGAGGGGTGTGACTGCCCTCTCCCACGGGGAAACAATCCCCTTCCCGTATTAATAAGGGTAAGGGGGGAGGAAAAGAAAGGAAGATGGACAGGGTTTTAAAACAGCAAAAGCGACAGTCGACAAGGATCGACTTGTTTGGTAAGAAATTGCTTCTTCATCATTTTTTTTTTTGATCGGTAAAAGGCCGAAGCCCTGAAAGTTTTTTATTAATATAAATAAGAATTACAGTGTGATCCCGCTCGCTGCAGGCGCTGGTAGGAAAGAGCGGGGCTGAGAAAACCTCTAGCCTTGCCTGGGACCATAGGTCCTGTACTTATACAAAAATTACGTGGGCATACCCACGACTCGACAATCGTCGAGATTTGTTAAATCTGGTCTGCAGCCTAATCTAAGTAGCAGGGCTACTTAGATGGCTATTTCTCTATAAATACAAGGTTTCAGTGGGCATACCCACTGCTCAACAGAATCGAGGGTTGAAGTTACAAATCTAACAATGTTGTTATTAAGGATACAACTTTAAATTTCATACAATTGTATCATTTGTTGAAGATTTTCACTCTATGATCTTCAGTAATAGAATGATATGATTGCTTGTTAGGTATTTTCCATCAGTAATATATTTTCCTGCCTTTTATTTTCGAAAAAATAGATGACTGTTCTCCATATGGTTCTCGTACTTGAAAAGCAAGACGAAGGAAAACTTCCATCTCCACTGGTTAAACCGCATTAGACAATAAAGACTTCATCAATTTGCATCTAATATAGGTGATTAGGGATTCTGAATAATAAAAGATTACCTTCAAGTCAGAGAATTATTATATAAAGAAGATATTTCTAAGATTACATTGCAAATTGTGCTTTATACCATATTATCAAAGGTCCATAAGGTTCCTATTCACATTTAGATTGTTTGATAACATAATAAAAAGAACAAAAGGCCAGATATTATTTAAATTCCTTGCAGATTAACTTCATATGATTGTCATCGTATCAAGAGGGAAATCTGCCTTAACTAGGATTAGAAAATTTTGAACATTCTATTTAACTACACAATCTTAGAGTTCATTGCTATAAAGTGATGAACTGGACTTCTCTTAATTCTGGAAATCCAATATATCTTAATTTTAAATTGCTATCACGGAACCATGGTATTTTAGG
>MU223602.1:1786184-1800280 GCA_018584345.1 Thuja plicata | reverse complement strand
CGTGTTTAGTATGGGAGGCATTAGAAATCATTACATCGAATGGAACGAGGTATAGGTTTAATCATTACCTAGAGTATAAAGATCTATATGGCTTAGGAATCATTGGGATTGGTCTGCTAATTGTATGTAAGCCATTTGCTTTGGGTTAAGATGAGGGAAAAAGGTACACTCCCTTAATACATATGCTTGAATTAATGTTATAATCCTTAAGATACATATGCTTGAGTTAATGTTATAATCCCTTGAATCTTCAACATGGGACACATTGCTCTAAAATTTAAATGAGCCCATCGATTGAGTTAATAATATTACCATAGCAGGGGAAGAATACTGTCTGCCAGGGGGGAGGGATAGGTATTCATGAATATCTTCATAATATAAATGTTAGTATACCATGATTCTAGTTCCTAAAGCTTACATAATTGACGGGGTAAGAGGGAACAGGAACTTGGATTGCTGATGCTAAGTTTTAATTACTGGGGTGAGTGTAATTAATGAGTGGGTCTCTTTATTTATAATCCAATATCAAGGAAGTATTTTAACTGAGTGTATCCCGGGGTTGAAGTTCGAGTTTATTTAAAGTTATTATTCCATCCGCACCTAAATTTGCTAATTTATCGGCCTCAGAGTTGCCTTCTCTGTAGGTGTGTTTGATTTCATAATTGGGAATACTATCTAAAACTAAAGTTATTTCCTCTATTTTAGCATTTAGAGTCCAATTAGGAGTCTTCTTAGATCGAATAGCATTGATTATAATCTGAGAGTCACCTTCAATAATAAGATTGGATATATTAAGATCCTTACAAAGAATTAAACCAGCCAAAGCCGCTTTGCATTCTGCCATATTATTAGTGGTAGGGTTGATGGGGCGGGAGAAGCTAGCTATAGCATCACCATTCCAGTTCCTGATAATTCCATCGATCCCTACACTACCTGGGTTTCCCCTTGATGCCCCATCAAAGTTCAGTTTGTACCAGCCCTCATCTGGAGGGGTCCATTTGCAATTTGCACGATCTGATTTGGTTTTGTTCCCTCCTTTCCCATAGAGGAGAGGTACCCGCAAGTTAGGCCATTGCAATCTAATTTTGTTGTCCTAGCTTTTGAAGGAATCCTCATAACAGACTTGATCCCTCAGGGATGAATTAATTAACTCCGAGATAGATATTTCTATTTTATTTATGAGTGACCTACATTCTAGTTTTTTCCCGGTAAATATTCTCCTGTTCCGTTCTTTCCAGACTTCCCAGACTAATATGGAGGCGGCTACAGTCCAGATGTCTTTGTAGAGATTATCTTTAAATAAAGCTGGCCAAGATTTAAGTGTACTCAAAAGATCCATGTGGAATGCGGATTGCCATCCAAGAGATTGCAATAACCAATTCCAACAATGCTGTGTGAATTCACAATTAAGTAGAAGGTGGTCAACATCCTCAGTGTGCTTTTCACAGAGAGCGCAACGGTATGGCCCTTCAAACCCTAGCTTGGTGATTCTATCTGCAGTGAGGATCCTCCTTTGCATGGCTGCCCAAAGGAAAATCCCGGCTTTGGGGAGACATGTTTTATTCCAACAAAGGTTCAGGGGCATATCTAAATTATCCATCTTCTGCTAAGCTAATATAGTATTGTAACCTTCTTTGACTGAATATTCTCCATTATTCGCTCCAGCCCAAATCAGCTTATCAGGTCTATTTTTAAGAACAACTTCTCTACTATTGATAATATTGACAAGTCTCTGGCTTTCTAAAAATGAAAATGTGTCGGTGTAAATGAATTTAGAAGGCAGATCCAAATCCGGGCTGAGATAGTTAGAAAGGTAAAATCCAATCTTGTTTTTACATTCATCTATAAAATTAGGGGAAAAATCGAGAGAAATCAGGGGGGGAAGGCCTGCCCAAGAGTCATCCCAACATAAAGCTTTCTCCCCATTACCTACGTCCCAAGAGAGAAATTTATTAATGATTCCTCTGGAATCCTTGATAAAGTTCCACATCCTAGATCCTTTAACGTGAGATTGGACTCTGAAGATGTTGATAGGATCTGCGCATGGTATATATTTATTTAATAAAATCGAGGCCCATTTGCTGTTAGATTCCTTGTATAATCTCCAAATCAGCTTGGCACCCAAGGCTTTGTTTTGCCATAGTAAATTTTTAATACCCAAGCCTTCTTTGGAGATATGTTTACAGAGGGATTCCCATTTAATTAAGGCTGGCTTTTTCCCTTCTGAAGAGCCTTGCCAGTAGAAATTCCTAAAAACTTTGTCTAGTTTATCGTTAACATTAACCGGGAGGGGAAGAACCGACATTAGATACGTGGGGATGGCTGAGAGTACTGACTTGATCATTGTAGTTCTGCCTGCCTTTGTAAGCCACCTACCTTTCCATGTGCGCTTCTTGTTCTGGATTTTAGTGATCACTTGCTGCCAGAGTTTGGAGGAAAGGATGCCTTTGTCTATTTCAATTCCTAGATACTTATAGGGAAACTTCCCTAGATTAAAAGAAAATGAGCCTTGGTTGTAAGCTCTACAGGCAAGAAACCCCACTATTTCACCAAGGGTCAAGGTAACAACTCTCCATTGAGAACCACGGTAGAGAGCGACCCCGTGGGGACTTGAACCTTGGTTGTAGGCACTACAGGCAAGAAGCCCCACCATTTCACCAAAGGGCCAAGCCGCTTCTTCATCATTTTTTATAATATATATATATATATATATATATATATAGACTCATTTATAAGTAAAGGCATTTTGTGAATATATATTCTATCATTCATATGATTATATATATATGTATATTATATATATATATATAATTAGAATCTATCTGTAATATGAATTCGTAAATTAATGTACTTATGAATTTCTCATGAATAAATTTTAAATTGATTTTATACTAATGTTGTGCATTTATGTTATTGGATACCATATAGAATGAATGTCAAATTCATTAGAGACGGGATTCCGAAAACGATGATATGGGATTCCGTAGAGGATGAATCTTGTATTTATTAGAGATGGATTACTATCTGGAGGGGGCTAGTGGGGATTGTCATGGTTTCCCTAGTCTCAGGGTATGTGCTCTAAAATGATGATATGGATACCATATAGAATGAATCTTATATTCATTAGAGATGGGATTCCTAAGCAATGACAATTCGAGGTTGGTATAGCCCTATTGCCCAAATGAGATTAATTGGTAATTCGAGATTGTTATAGTCCCGTTGCCAATGGCAATTTGAGGTTGGTATAGCCGCATTGCCCAAATGAGATTAATTGGCAATTCGAGATTGTTATAGTCCCGTTGCCAATGGCTATTCAAGGTTGGTATAGCCCCATTGCCAATTGGAGATTAATTGGCAATTCGAGATTGTTATAGTCCTGTTGCCAATGACAATTCGAGGTTGGTATAGCCCCGTTGCCAATTTGAGATTGTTATAATCTCGTGTAGGCAATATATATATTGATAGCCAGTCATATGCATATGTGTAGGCTTGGATAACAGTGTCCGTTTCCAAGAGAACCTAGAAGCAGTGTTCTATGGAAAGACAATTGATAGCCTAATTGCTTACAGTAGATCTTATATCCCTCAAGCCGAGAATTGGAAATTCTGTGAAGCTCGACCTAGAGGCAGTTCCTAGGGTCAAATTCCCCTTACTAACTTAGAATAGAGTAAATGTCTTATAAATGTTGTGCAATATTTTGTACTAACATCGGTTTTGCAGGGAATTATATAAGGGGGATAAGAAGGGACATTACAGTGGTATCAGAGCATGATCTTGCCATCCTGTAGGTTGAATGATTAACAAAGAATCATTTTAGCGAATCGAAAGGAATATAACAATGTGTGTATGGAGTGTATACCTTGTGTATGTTAAGTAAGCCTACTGCGTGTCTTCACATATTCATGCATATATTTCATAATTTCAAAGGTGTTTTGTGGATTGTTCTAGAGTAATAAGAACGACTAGAGAAAGATGAAACTAAGGTTTGGGCAAAATCAATTGGCACCATTACAGAATAATCTATAAGATCATTTCTCTAGATGATGAGAGAAACTGATCTTAAGTTACCAAACTCGACGGTCAAAGCATAAGGAGAAATTACATATAGTTGCTTGAGGACAAGCAAATTTGGGACAGAGGGACTGTAATGACCCTCGATTTACTTATGTTTCTACCCAGGCACTTATGACATCGTTATATACACATTGACACTAATTAATGAATTAATAATAATTTATGTGTATATATTTTTATAATATTGATGGTCGATAAATATCAATCATGATTAATATATTTATAATAATACATTATATTATTAAACAATTAATATATTAAATTATTAAACAATTAATCTATTAATTTACTAAACAAGTAATAAAACAATGTTAATATACATTATTAAATAATGCTAATTATATTATTAATGATAATCTAATTTTAATTATTTATATGTTAATATTATTACTTAATGAAAAATTATTAAAAAAGAATAAATAAATAATAAACAAGGGGGTTGCGACTGGGTCGCAGTCCCTTAGGACTGCGACTACAAGTTGCGGCCTCTAAGGGCTGCGACTACAGTCGTAGCCACTAGGGGAGCGATCAATAGTCGCCACCTGTGGGGAGGGATGTGACTGCCCTCTCCCACAGGGAAACTCCCCCCTCTGTATTAATAAGGGGTATGTTGTCGGGTAATACAACAATTAGATAGTTATGTACCGAAGGTAGTCAACGGGTGCGACGGTTCGCCTCGCACCCCTTCCATACCTATATGTACTTAGTCTCTCGATAGAAGAAGATATAGTTCTTGTATGGAAATACCTTTGTACTTAAGTGATGAATCTATGAATAAAATGTTGTTATACATTCTTTGTTGAGTACTTTACTTTATATGTATCTGTTCAATTCAGTTTACCCCTGAGGGCAAACATTTGGCGCCATTGCCTAGACGTACTTGGGAAGACAAGAACTGGATGGCGTACGGGCACTATGGGCCTACCAGTTGGTGAGATTAACCTAGAGGCCAACGACGTACGTACGAAGCTCTACGAAGGAGAAGAAACTACAATGAGGAAATCACTCAATTGAGAAGTGTTGGAATAAAACGACATGAATGAATAAAAGTGTTATTTTTTTAAATAAAAATAAAAAATAAATTGATGTGTTGATTATTGCCCTGTGGAGAAGTGAGCAAAGAATTTATGCCCAATCAATAGATTAAAAATAGAAATTTAAAGAAGGAACTCGAGGAGGAACAAGCCGCTAGAAAAGCCGTACTCGCACAGCAGCAAGTCGAGAGAAGGGAGAGATTCAAAAGACGCACCGAAGGACTACCGAAGGGAGTAAGTGAAGGCGAGGGTCTGGAGAAATCTAACCGGGAGGCCGGGAAAAGTGACGAGGACTGCCTAGAGGAAATAGGGAGCTTGTTCGGGTCCTTAACCTTAACCCCACGGACAAAAGCAAGAGAAGCCCGAAGGAAGGAAGAAGAGGAAGCCGTACAAAGGGAGGCTCAGGTACCGTTGCCGCCGAGAGTATCAAAGTGAGAGGGGCACGAGGATCACAGTAGCCCACCAGGCCTGGACAGTTTCAGTAGTTCGGGGACATCAAGTGGTACGGTACCAAACATTTCTCGGGTATTGATGCCAGCAGTACCATCCCAGCCTGTAACACAACCCGTGCTACAAACACAGTCAACACCTAGAAAAGTAAACATGGCAACTAACAAAGAGAAGCTACCAAAATTCCAAGATGATGGGAAGGAAGATCCAGTACGACATTGTCGTACGTGCGAGACAATCTAGACGGCAAATGGAGTCGCCGACTAGGCAAAATGGGTGAAACAGTTCCCCACCACACTCATAGGGGTAGCCATCGACTGGTACTCCAATGTGGACAAAATAAAAGTGACCACTTGGGACGAACTCAAGAAAGAATTCCAAAAGGAGTTTCGACTCCTGAGGGATGACAATGAAATTGTTTCAGAGATATATGGTACCAAACAAGGCAAGAAGGAGACTGTGTGGGCCTACAGTTGCCGACTGAAGGAGTTAGTCGGAAAAATGGAGAGCCAGCTAGCAGATGGCCTCAAAAAGAGATGGTTTGTCGAGGGCTTGAATTCCAAGCTACGGCGAAAGATGAAGATAGTACCCCCAACGTCGTACGTGGATTCATATAACCGGGCCATGGACCTGGAAAGTGAGCACAAGACATCGAAGAAGAGAAGTAAATCCTCTTCGTCGGACGATGACACTTCCGAAGAAGAAAGCACCAGTGACGATGGATTGAAGAAGAAGGTCACGACGCTCCAAAAAGATATGGAGAGAATGTTAATAGAATTCAAGACAATGAAGGGGGGTACGAGCAAAGACAACGAACTATGGTGCACAGACTGCAAGGTGAATGGCCACACCAAAGGCTCGTGTCCAAAAAAATCATTCTGTGATATCTGCTAAGTTATGGGTCACTCCGTCAAGGAGTGCCCGTACAACATGAAGTCACGAAGTGCACAAGTATTGTTCACGGAACAAGCCACAACGTTCGCACCAGCAGGCACCTCCCAGCAAACAAACACCACGGCGTCATCCGGAGGCTACCGGGATAACAGGCGAGGGGGAAATAGTAACAGTAATAACAATAAAAACCGAAGCCGCATCCAGTATGATGCCAAAGGGAGACCTATCATCCAATGCAGGGCCTGTAGCCAATGGGGGCACTTCGCTCGTGACTGCAAAGCCGAGGGTGCTTCCCCACAACACTTGTGTAAATGTTGTGGTCGCGGCGACCACAACGATGCACACTGTTTGAAGGGAGTGAACCTCATTGACATTGATAATACCGTGCTCGTACTTACAAGGGGCCAAGCAAAGAAGGCCGCATATCCGAATCCCCGTAAGGAGACGGAGAGGGCACGCGAAGCAAAAGTAGCAATTGAGAAGGAGATGGCCGCACAACGGAAGAGCACCCAGGAAGCTACCAGCACCTCATGCACGAAGGCAGAGGAAAACATCCTAAGGCAGGTATTACAGACGGAGGTGCCGGTAAAACCCCAGGACCTCCTGGAAACTATACCTCAATTAAGGACGACTATCCTTAACACGACACCATCACAACCTCGTCAGGTACTCGAAACTTCTCCAAGTCTTACCGTAGATCCCATTTTGCTGGCCGTGAATAGTGGGCGTCACCCAACGGTGGTCGAGATGGGTATCCTTGGCACTACTCTCACAGACACCATTGTAGATGGAGGGTTTGAAGTAAATGTACTTCCGAAGGAGACATGGGAAAAGTTGGGGAAACCCACGTTGTGGCCTCCGACATTCATCCTGTTGGGAGCAGACCAGCACGACATCAAACCCATCGGAACCCTCATGGCTCAATGTGTGATGATTGGGACACAACCCTCCGTACTTGACTTTGTGGTGATCTCACTAAAGAAAAAGGGGTACGATGCTATTTTGGGACGAGGGTGGCTCACCTCGGCGAAGGTGAACCACAACTGGAAGCGGAACACACTGACCATGGAGACTGCCGGGCCGAAGTACGTGATTGATCTCTGCACGCAAATGGTGAGCGAGGAGTTAGCATCTTCGGACTCAGAATCCAAAGGAGAGCAATTGGGAGAAGACGGAGGGCAAAGAAGAATGGAGCCCAATGATGAAGGGGTGTTGGAGTTGGAAGAATGTTTTGGGGATGATGGAGATTCTTTGAATGGCCTCTTTCATTGGCAAATGGAAGATTACAAGTTCTTCACACCATCTTGTAACATGCTAAGCATTAGGGAGGAGGAAGCCACCCCCGCACACCAGTTACGAAGGAAGAACCCATCAAATACCAGTAGGTAAAATCAAAGGGGAAAAACCTCGGTGACGATGCTCGTGTTGGCGACGGTTGGAACCCTATGGCCGCAACCTTCAAAATCTTTATTCTCCTTATTTACGGGCGAGAGACTGTGGTTCCTATGGAATTTATGGTGTCAATTCTTCGCATAGCTATTGACAACAGACTCAGCATCATGGACAGTCTTCGGGAACGTCTATACACCCTAAATAAACTGGATGAACGGAGGATGATGGCACAATGGGCAAGCGATGTCGCTCAACAACGACGAAAGCACTGACATGATAAGCACATCCGTCGGGCAAGGTTCACACCGGGTCAACTTGTTCTTAAGTACAATGGGCGAAATGAGATAGTGCTGGGAAAATTCAAGGTGAAATGGTTGGGTCCCTATAAAATTTGGGAAGTTGCCGTGAATGGGGCAGTGAAGTTATGGACACTCGACGGCGAGGCGATTTCGGACGCAGTCAACGGGTCGAAGCTGAAAATATATCACGAACGGGCAGAAGGGGTGGAACCCTGGAAGTAAACCTCTGAACTCAAAAAATAAAAAAAGAAAAAAAAAAACAGAGTCCGTACGGTACCGTACGACAGTACAAACGAAATTAAAAAAAAATAATTTTTTTTTGGAACCGTACGACACCCCCGGTTGGGACCACGTACGGTGGTCACACTGTACGGTGGAACCACCGCGGGTGGCGGCCACCGGGTGGGACTACCTACGGTGGAACCACCGCGGGTGGAGGCCCGGGTGGGACCACGAACGGTGGTCACACCATAACGTGGAACCACCGAGTGGTGCCACGGCTTATAAAGCTCGAAGCCGTACGACAAACTACCAACAGGGTAAAATTTCGCATGCGGGTGCAGCCGGAGAAGAAGAAAATCCCGTATGCCGTACGGACAACTAGAGGTAAAGTGCAACTTTACAGACAGAGGGAGGGCATGCTAAATTCCAATATGACGGCGAACCGTTTGTTTGTTGGAATTAACCAAAATTGGAATTGGCCTATACCAATTCACCAATTCCCCTTTGCCAATTCCAGGTCAATTCCAGCAAACAAACGAGTTAAGGGAAGGAATTCTGGAGAGAAATTTCCTATGGCAGTAGTTGTAAAAAAAAAAAAGCGACGACAAATAAAGAACAATTCACATTGAATAGCATATGGCACCAAAGGGAAGGACATAAGCAGGTAGTGAAGAAAACATAGTTATTGGCCATTTGCGACAGGGAGCGCGCCTGGGGCGCTGCCCCCAGACCCCCATTTTATTTTTTGAGGTACACTACAACCTTGAGTTTGGGGCACTAGCACAGTCAGGGTAAGCATTGGGTTTGTTCTGCACGGTGAGAAAGAAGTTTGTAGCTAAGCCTTGGAGGGGAAGCCATAAGTTGCCGAGGGAGACTGATTTGGAGGTCGTGAACACAGAGTTGAGCTGATGAGACCTAGAGATGCTGCAGGCATGGATTGTTTGTGCGCCAGTAGTGGCGAGAGAGGTAGAAGGGTACTATGCTTTGAGATACTCAGAGTATGTCTCGGCTAGAGTGAGGCTGCCTTGGTCGATGCACAGAGAGCTCGGGAGGAGCTGACCACCCGGTTGGAGGCAGCAGAGAGACACTTGGCTCAGCGTACCTTGGAGTTGAAAGCGGAGAAGGCGGCATGGGTGGCTATCGAGGTCAGATTGGCTAGGGAGACAATATCGTTTGAATAGGAGTTAGTGGAGGCTACAACTATAAAGCGTGTTTTGGAGACAAGTTTGGTGCAGGCACGGGAGGAATGTGATGTGACCGAAAAAGAACTACTCGAAGCCGCATTGATGGTAAACTCGACACTTGAAGCATTCCCCTTCTTCTCAGTGATTTTGTTATTGTATGTAGTGTACTTCATCTTCCTTTTGTTGTGAGTCGCCGGAGACGACTTTCCTTTTGGGGGGGATGATGTTGTCGGGTAATACGACAGTTAGATAGTTATGTACCGAAGGTAGTCAACGGGTGCGACGGTTCGCCTTGCACCCCTTCGGTACCTATATGTACTTAGTCTCTCGATAGAAGAAGATATAGTTCTTGTATGGAAATACCTTTGTGCTTAAGTGATGAATCTATGAATAAAATGCTGTTATACATTCTTTGTTGAGTACTTTACTTTATATGTATTTGTTCAATTCAGTTTACCTCTGAGGGCAAACAGGGTAAGGGGGGAGGAAAATAAAGGGAGGAAGATGGACAAGGTTTTAAAACAGCAAACAACGACAGTCGACAGGGATCGACTTGTTTTGTAAGAAATTGCTTCTTCATCACACACAGACACACACACACACACACACACACACACACACACATATATAAGTACAAACATTTTTCTATCAATTATATAATTAGATATATATGTATATTTTATATATATACATAGACTCATTTATAAGTAAAGACATTTTGTGAATATATATTCTATCATTCATATAATTATATATATATATATATATGTATATAAAATTAGAATCTATCTTTTATATGAATTCGTAAACTAATGTACTTATGAATTTCTCATGAATAAACTTGAAATTGATTTTATACTAATGTTGTGCATTTATGTTATTGGATACCATATAGAATGAATGTCAAATTCATTAGAGATGGGATTCCGAAAATGATGATATGGGATACCATAGAGGATGAATCTTGTATTCCTTAGAGATGGATTCCTATCTGGAGGGGGCTAGTGGTGATTGTCATGGTTTCCCTAGTCTCAGGGTATGTGCCCTAAAATGATGATATGGATACCATATATAATGAATCTTATATTCATTAGAGATGAGATTCCTAAGCAATGGCAATTCGAGGTTGGTATAGCCCCGTTATGCAAATGAGATTATTTGGCAATTCGAGATTGTTATAGTCTTGTTGCCAATGGCAATTCAAGGTTGGTATAGCCGCGTTGCCCAAAGGAGATTAATTGGCAATTCAAGATTGTTATAGTCTCGTTGCCAATGGCAATTCGAGGTTGGTATAGCCTTGTTGCCAATTGGAGATTAATTGGCAATTCGAGATTGTTATAGTCCCGTTGCCAATGACAATTCGAGGTTGGTATAGCCCCGTTGCCAATTTGAGATTGTTATAATCTCGTGTAGGCAATATATATACAGATAGCCAGTCATATGCATATGCGTAGGCTTGGATAACGGTGTCCGTTTCCAAGAGAACCTAGAAGCAGTGCTTTATGGAAAGACGACCGATAGCCTGATTGCTTAGAGTGGATCTTATATCCCTCAAGCCGAGAATCGAGAATTCTGTGAAGCCCGACCTAGAGGCAGTTCCTAGTGTCAAATTCCCCTTACTAACTTAGAATAGAGTACATGTCTTATAAATGTTGTGCAATATTTTGTACTAACATCGGTTTGGTAGGGAATTATATATGGGAGATAAGAAGGGACATTACAAAGGCATAGTAATATCATTAAAATGATGTTCAAGTTAACACAAAATTCAAATAGTCTTAATTAACAAATCAATATCTTTGAAATGGCATGATAATAAGTATGCTCAGTCAAAGACAAAGACCATTGTTAAGAATAAACAACAAAGTTGACGTGGCACGTTGTTAATACAACAAGGAGACACACCAAATACAAATCAATCTCTATTAAGTAGATTGGCGATCTGGAGATGAAAGGAATATGATTAGCATACCAATTAATCAATAACAAATCACTGATTTGAAGATACTTAATGCCAGCGATCCAATACTTGGGAAGAAAATGATTAAATTAGTTAAACAGTTACAATATGGATGGGTGTGATTAGCATTCAAAGAAGATTCATTAATGAATAGACATTAGACATGTCTATTGGGAACTCAACCTTTCATAGTGAAGTACAAGATATAAGAACCATAAATTATTATTTATAAGGAGGGGAAAAATAGGAGATCAATAAATATTGGGTATTGGTCAAATGGAAAAATGAGAATTGTTATTAATAATTGGTGTTCATCAAAGGAGATGATTCATCTTATATTGCTGGCAAGCATCTGTGAGTTAAATACTGATTTACAGAGTATTATATTTGAATTCTATTCAGGATAGGGAACCGTTATATGGTTATATGGTTTTATATATATATATATATTCGTAATGCATGAGATATTAATATCATAGTTCCCGGACTCTCTAGGACTCTCCTAGTCCTGGCGAGTCCCGAGCTGAGTGACCCTAGCTGAGTCCTAGGGGCCCGAGACTCTCTAGTAGCTCATTCTAGGCGAGACTTACTAGAAACTGGTGTTTTACCAAAACCTCCTGAGTTATTGCCAAGTCTTGCCAATATTTTGTCGGGTACTGAGTCAGGTCAACCTTGCCGAGTCAAAGTCTCATTTCTATGATTAATATATATGCATAGCGTATTCCTTAATCACTCGCTATAGCCCCTTAAGAGGATAGGTTGGTTTTGTTAGGGAGAGGCGGAGTAATTCCTCACAAGGTAGGTGAGTCCCAAGATGGGTAAGGACTTGTATTTCCAATGCCTTGAGAGAAAGTCCTGAGATGGATATGGACATGCATTCCCAATACCTTGAGGGAGCTTGCTTGTAGATTGGTTTCCATGCGCCCTAAGGACAAGTAATTCCCCATCGTCCTTAGGGTTGATGTTTAGGAGAGAAGTAAGGAATTGGGGCTTAAGTATGTTAACTGTCAGATGTATTATGAATTATCAATTGTTTCTTAATTTAATCTGATTTAAATGCTTAATGATATATGTTGATCATTGGGAATTGGCAGCCTCCTAGTAAGTAAATGGCCATATCCAAGCACAATCCAAACCCTAGTTAGGGTAAATCAAGTAAAGTCCCATTAGGGGACATTATAGTGGAGGACTCCACTTATTATTTCTCTGCTGATCTCTCATCTTTTTGTTACCTCTTACCTCCTGCATCAGAAAATTCCCTCTGTATCCTTACACTTGTACTTCCAAATGTTTTAAAGATTCTATATTTATATGCTGCCGCATGCGATTAGAATGTTATTAATCGTTACACAACTGAGGAATAGGAATGCACACAAATTCAAGCTCTTAGGGTTTCTAAGAACCATGTCCCCTAATTGGATTTGATACTGTCTCTTTTTTTGTGATTACAAACTTTAGTTTTCTAGTGTATTTCACACAATAATTGTTTAGTACTTAGACAAAAGTGTTATTAACTGTAGAACTGGCGCCTCTTTCATTGGCTTGTCATAATGTAAATGAAATATTTTAAGCTATAGACAAGCTTCAAGTTGTGTTGCTACTGGTTACCAGACATCAAATTTATTAGATTTTATTAATAAGAAATTTATTGGTTGAGTTTACCCCTCATCACTTGAAAGAACAATAGTGTTTCTATTATGTAGGGTTTATCTTTGGTATTTCCATGTAATGTCCCTTGCTAGGAATCTGCCAAATTTCAATGATTATCATACATCACTATGCCATTAAATCAGGTTAAACTAAGAAACAACCCATAATACATTTGATAGTTAGCATACTCAAGGCCCAAATTCCCCTCTTCTCTCCTAATCATGAACCTTAAGGAGAATGGGGATTTACTTGTCCTTAGGGCGCTTGGACACCAATCTACAAGTAGGCTCCCTCAAGGTTTTCGCAGTACATGCCCTTACCCCATCATGGGACTCCCCCACCCTGTGAGGTTTTACTCCACATCTCCCTGACAATTCCAGCCTATCCTCTTAACGGTATTAGTGAGCGATTAATGAATGGGCTATGCATATATATTCCAAAGTAATAAGAATCAGAATCCACTCGGAATCGGCAAGGCCGAATCGAGTCGCGAATCGGCGGTGAATCACTAGTGAATTGGCTGCGAATCGACAAAGTGAAAAAACCCTTGAAATTTAGAGATTTTAATGATTTAAAACTTATTTCATGCACCATTTATTGAATATGACTTAATAAGCACACTATAACATCATCAAATAGAAGCTAAAGCCTAACATACATAAATAAGGTTCATCCATCACATACGTAAAATGTAAATTGTAGCTGAAGTAAAAAGAAAACATAGGATTTCAATGACATAGCTGATGTAAATGTAACTCAATGATAAAGCATAAATGATAAAACCAATGACATCAAATCATATATGTATGCAGTGTTACACCGGTACGGGGGGACGCCGGGACGAGTTTCGGGTACGCGAAAAAAAAGGGCCTCAATTTGGGTACGGCGGGGGTACGGCGGCGGGGGGACGAGGGGGGGGGAGGGGCCAGGGGTGCTG
>MU223602.1:1769460-1780445 GCA_018584345.1 Thuja plicata | reverse complement strand
CCATTTCATCTAAGAGGTATCCACTCAACTCAGCCTCAGTAGGGGCTTTGAACCCCGCACCACAAATAGTTATGACATCTATCATGCCCTGCCAATAAGGAGACCTGTCACAAATAGATTATGAATATAATTTAGAATCTTAAAAATCTTAATTAAGGTAAACCAAATAAAGTAAATTAAATTTTAATTACCTGGTTGCAATAAATGGAATATTGCAAAAGTACCAAAATTTGCAAATTCGTTTTCTTGCAACATCATGAATGTCCTTGTTCCAAGTCATGCTCTCAAGCGAGGGTTGTGAGCCAAGAGTACTGTGCGGTACAAAATAATTGTCCAGTCGCGACTTCCGCACTCTAGGTCCAATGGTAATACTATCAGACTGAGTAGCAGAAGTAGAAGGAATACCAGTGGTGGCAATGGCAGCAGCCCTAGCACTAGCACTAGGATGAAATGGTGGCCTAGAAGAACCCTCTCCAACACAACCTACAGATGCGCTTGCGGATGCACATGGGGAACCAATAGCTTGCAACTGTTCAAGTTTCTTTTTCTTCTCTAACTTGTCTCTTTCAAAGTTCTCTATTTGCATATATACCTCACGTTGTGCCTCAGGAGTATGTTTAGTGCAAACTGTGATATCATGTCCAGGTATACAAGCAATATGGAACTTGAATCTATAAATGCCACCGGAATTTATTTCTTTGCAAAAAAAACATTTTGTTTGATATTTTGTCCTTCCTGAAAAGTCTTCGGTATACTTCGAAGAAGGGTCTTTTCCCATTGTGAAAATTTGGAAAATGAAAGTTAAGGCTACTGCAATAAGAAAATTAAATTAAAAATTAAAAATATGTCTTAAATAGCTGTTAAACAATCTTAAACTAATAAAAAACCCTAAACCCTACATTCTTTTTTGTGAAAATTGTAAGATTATGTTTGCAAATTGGTTGTAAACACGTTGTAGGGTTTGCAAGATCACACTTTGCAATTTATTCAAAAAAACATTCAAGTTCTAAATTTTAAAGCTAAAACTAAAAAATTTTTGCAAAAAAATGAAGAATACACTAACATGGAAAAAAAAAATCAAATCTTACCTCTTGCAAATGAGTTGAGGAGTGTTGCTATTGGCTCTTTGATGCTCCCAATGCAAACTTCAAGCCTCCCCAAATAGATTTATGCTCTCCTTGATGCTCTTCTTTCTTGCTGGTTGGAAACCTATGTTTTCTCTTTTCTCTTCCTCTCTCTCACTTTCCGTCACTTTAACTCATACAAATGAAATAGAAGCCCTTTTAGGGTTATAACTAAGGCAAACAACCAAACAAATAATAAAAAACTATTGTGTTTATTTTTATTTTTTAAGTCTAACTTTATGCTGGGCGTGGCCGATTCATGGACCAAAAATCGCCGATTTTGGCATGAATTGCGATTCATGCGATTTCTTGTGGATGAATCGGACCATTCTGATTCAGATTAAAAAAAAATCGCTGAGGTTGAGTAGGATCGTGGAATTGCTAGAATCGTGTGAATCGCCGCAATTCTCGTTACTTTGATATATTCATATCTCATGTACTATGATTATATATGTATGTATAATACAATATAACTGATATAATTCCGCTTTCACTATTATCAATAGATATACATGATATATGTATATATTAGACCATATATTGGTTCCATATCCCTAATAGAATTCAGATATAACATTCTGTAAATCAGTATTAAACTCATAGATATGTTACAGCATAATTTGCTGTCGCACAATGCTTGCCAGCAATGTGAATGATTCATTTTCTTTATCATCTCTTCTTGTGAAGAGTATCAAATATATTTTATAACCTCTATCCTTCCCCCTTGATCCTTATCCCTCTTATAGTTCTGTTCTAAATCTGCACTAGATCTCCTCTACTCCCTTTCCTCCATTTCATTTGATCCTTCTTCCCCTTTATAACTATTGTGAGGAAGTGTCACACATCTTCACCATGTTTGCCCATTGCAATGGTCGCACCCTTTCACAATTACCACCCTTTGAAAGCGTCACAACCATTCACCTTTTGAAAGTCAGTTAATTTCTATTCTTTCCTTTCTTCTTCCCTTAAACCTTCCTTAATGCTTATGCTCCATTCCCTCCTCCTCCTTCCTCTCCCCCCTCAAATGAAGTTCTCTTCTTTCCCTTTTATGCCTCTCATTTGAGGGAGAGGCAACTTTTCCATTCCTGCCTTTTGACTATTTGTTTAACTTAACTAATATTTTTATTTTTAGTTTTGTTCTTTTATTTTTTTTATTTAATTGTCACCATTTATTATTTAATCCTATTTCAAGAAGGGGGCATGATATTCCATTAGGAAATCACTTAAATATGGTGATGTTAACATGTAAACAAACTTTGCAATATGAATGAGTTTGCATCAAAATATGAAAGGGATTCGAAGTTCGGAAACAAGTACAAATGTAGGATTATTAAATGAAATAATGTCTAAACAATGCTCTGTACAATATTTTTTCAGTAAGTATCTCAATCAGAAATAGAAATTAATGAAATATTGATGGAATAATAACTATCTAACATTAATGCAGTATTTTTCACTAATTGAATCATAATAGAAAATAAATAATTCTATATTTCAAAGAAACGTCCTGCTGAGACTGAGAGATAGTCCTTTCATAAATTGGAAGGTCATTCTAAGGTAGAATTGGAGTTAGCATCTGAAGTTTCCATATTGAGTAGTTCTGTTGAATGTTGATGTATTGCATATTTATGTTGATTTCTGATTTTAGTTGTTCTCAAGTGAAAAATATTTTTTCTGGCAGAAACATTTTTTCTGATGAGGATGCTCCAATGCCAAAAGGTTCAGATGCTGCTGCAGTTCAGGTCTTGTCCCTTTACTTTTATACTAATCAAGGAAATGGATCATCTAGATAATAGTGTTGTTCTCAGTAATGACTTGCTTCCTTTTGTTGGAGCAACTTCACTTCCATCACACTATGCATCATTTTGCTTACTACATGGTTTCTTCAATACAGTACTTTCTCATGTACTGGTTTCTTGCAGTAGAACATATCTTTGAGAGACATAGATAGATAATGACTAGAGAAGAGGAAATCAAATTTAATGTGGCAAATTGGGGAGGTGTGTTGTTCTGAATTATGCAGCATTCAAGATAGTTTTAAAATGGTAGAAGGAAATATTCATATTCAATCAGAGTCAGAGAGGGGATGTCAAGAGCATGAAAAATAGAGGGAATGAATTATGTATTTCAAATACTATTGACTAAATATTTTGGAAATGGGAATATCAAAAATTTATTGACCTTGGTTTTGTTTGTTTTACTTCTTACATACTAGAAAGATGGGTCAGTGCACAAAGAACAAAGTGCTTATCTCTAATGGCTTCCTATTGACAGTATGATAATCAACATATTGTCAGAGACATAATATTTTTGACATACAAAGTAAGAAGAAAGAAGATTTTGAGTAACTTAATTTATATTTATCTTTTGTAATTTCAAAATGTTTTATCACATCAAAATTATAAAAATTACATAGGGCTCCTATATGTTAGAGGCACTATCATCACAAACTTGAGTGGAGGTAGCCTATGTAGCACAATATTTTGAGGACAAAGTTGGCAAGGGATGATGGGATGCATTTCGGGACAATATGACACACACAAATACATGCACACACACACACACATATATATGTATACACATACACAGATGCATAGATATATACATATGGCTAGAGTTTGTTGATACTGTTGAGTTTGTTGATCTTGAAGATGTAAGAAACTATGAATTTGAACTAACTTCTCTACTTGTATATATGTAGTCTATTCCTTTTTTCCAAGTGGATGAAGCTATAGTGGGACCAATTACTCTCTATTGCAGAAGAACTAGCCACCTTTGAGAGTAGGCAAATGGAAAGTTGCCATAACTTTGTTATATTCTTCACATAAGTTTGTAATATTCTTGCCATGTCAAGTTCACTATACATAGGGTCTGTTTGAGCAAGCAGAGTTCTATTTGTCTCAACCCGTAGTTTTTTGAATGTTTAAGTACAAAAATTGACAAATGCAATCCATTTCTTCCAAAGTATAGATGCATATTCACTGTTGTACATTCCCAAGGGCCTTCATAAACAACTCCCTTGCCTCATCATGATCAAAAGGTGGAAACCCCAAGTGCATATTACTTGGGGTTAAGAGCATAGCCTGCCATATCAAGCTATGTTGTGTTCATTGTGTTTCACCTCATGTTACTGTCTGCCTGATATGCATTGCATTGCATTCTAGTCCAAGCGTCTTGCTACATTTTTCTTGCTTCATTTAGACAAGCATATTGTAAAAATTTTCAGAAACCTCTCCAAGGCAAGGAGTGTTTGTATTAGCATACCTGCTTATCACCACAAGAAGTGATGGTAGAGAAAATGTATTTGCAAGCAACATTTATCAAAAAAGTAAAAATTAAATTGATTCTTAAAGTTCTTCAAAATTATAAGGTAAACAAACATTCAATATTTCTTTCCTTATAGTAGACCATCAAGCATCATTAAGTACCTCTTATCTCACCCTTTCCCTTCTTCTATCGTTTCCTCAACCCACTTTTTCAGTCTCCACCAGTCACCAAAAATTGTAGTCTATTGCACCTATAACATTCTCTCCAGCAAATGAAATAGCTAGTATATCTGGTTTCCTTCGATTTGAGGAATTCCTTTGTCAAAAATATCTGGAATAGGGCGAGTGATGCGTTGTACTGGTGGTTGCAGACAAACATTTGCACGTTTGTAGCTTCACCGTTGTCTTCACCCAAGCTATCTTTTCCAATGTCTTCCAACACACTGCTCAAAGTATAAACAAAACATTAGGTCCAAACGATATGTTGGTAAACACTCTCCACTATCAAAATTGCTAACTTACAAGATGGGATAAGTAAGTCACAACACTTAAAAGGCCCAACCTCTTCTATTGCTTCCCTCAAAAGATGATTTTGGAGCTTTGCTTCCTTGCATTTCTTGGACCAATCAATAAATTTACAAACATATGAGTTATAATTATGTCACAATAATATGAGTGATCAATGTCGAAAATTATTCCACACATCCATGACTATGAAGCAACATGTTATCCATGCTTATGTCCTTTCTCCATCAACAAGTTCGTCATTGAATATTGTTTGTCAAGGAGAGCAATATGTAATCTATGTTTTCAAGAGCGGCATATGCAAATCCTATAGTGTTTATTTATTGCAACAAAACTACAATATCATCTCCCTTCTCATGTGCTTGTTTGTTCAATGTTCTCATAATTGCATTTTGCCCATCACTAGTGGCTTTCCTCTTCCCTCTACTAGAACCCTCTCCTGTCAAGAGATATCAACTAGTAGTACACAAGACACATTGGAATGCCCCATAGGTTTTATAGGTACACCTCTGGCATTTGACTCTCTCCCTATCAAAGCTAGCCATTTCAGCCCTCCTTTTTAAAGTTATATTTTCACAAACCCTAACCCCATATCTAGTTGCATCTACTTAATGGTGACCAACCCTACTATAACTTCCATGGAAATCAATTTTGTGTATGTGACACAACTAATGTCTACTCCACTTGAATTTTTGGATTTGTCTTATTACAAAATGGTGTATTGCAACGAGGGTTTTGTGGGTTTGATCGAGCCTTTTGCATATTTATTGACGATGGCTGAAGGGCATTAAAAAATGTTGTAATGTCCCCTTTTCAGGGTACATTATTTCGCGCCTTATAGTTAGCCTTTTCATCATGGTCCGGTGGGTTAATTGAGGTTTGGCAGGTGATCAGAGGGATGTTTGGCCTAGGCGTTTTCAGTTTCAGGCCAATCGGAGCAGTTTCCACAAGGTTTCCAGGGTGCTTACTATTTATAGTAAGTCGGCAGAACTCAGTTTTCCTGGCATTTTAGTAGTGGACTTGGAGCATCTCGTCGAGAGCTTTCCGGCAAGCTATCACACGTCTTCATCCGAGTTTGTTTGACCCTTTGTTTTAATGCGAGAAGATTCCTTAATTTTATTATGTCACTTTATAACCCAACAGATATATTTATTTAAAAAGTGACTTTAAGTGGAATATGAAGAGACAAAGTGGGGAAACTGAAGAGTCACAGCTGCAGCTTTAAAAGAAGACGTGTAGTCTCATTGCGTATGCTTAGTTTTTGATATTATATTTATCTCTTGGAGATATCAGGAAGCTTTCAGCTTTCGAATACAGCCGTGAGGACGGAAACCCTTTTGGCTTAGAGGTGGATTGGACGTAGCCCCAGTTCATCTCCGGTGCGGATTCACAGTCGAGTTCGCCATTGTGTTCACAGGTTCTTATCATTTGATCTTACTGTTATTTCTATATTTCAGATTGGGAAATTTGTAATTCATGGTTATTGTATTGCTGATATATAATACGATACCATTTCTCTGAGAAGTTATTGGAATATATTTGCTGGTTATTTGCTATCGCATCAATGGTTTATTGCATGCAATTCAATGTTTAATCTCTATGAGAAATATTTGAGCAAATTTGGGGGAAAGACCCGGTTCGGGTCATAATAGTTGTATCAGAGTTGGTTTTCCTGCTAGCCTGTGAGATATTTTTTATGAGCAACAGAAGTGCAGCTCGATTGTCTGGACTTAGAGGTTAAATTTGCAGATAAGTTGCTTCAGGAATATGAGAAAAAATATACAGTTATGAAGAATTTTGCGGTTGTAGCAATCTGATTATTTCATGCTGAATAATCAAACATTTGACATGAGTTACCGGGCCTTGGTATTATTAAGTTAATAAATTTCGGCACTTTATAAAGTGTGGGGCTGATATATTCCTTGTTTGGTAAATAAATTATTATATTTTGAATCAGCGGTGAGAAGTTTATATTTGTTCGGCAACAATTCTTAAGGGACTTAATTGTAAAGGTTTATTCAGAAATAAACTTATGCTTCTAGCTGCTCAATCTGAGAAGTATATTATTTGCGGTGACTTTCCGTGACAACTTTCTCGTTATATTAGTGCATATTATTTATATGCAATTCTGAAGGTTTAATTAAACCATGGGCCGTCATCACAAAACATTTAACGAGTCAATTGTTTGGTAAAGTAAATATGTGCGACCCAAATATTAAGTCTGGAGGTGGTGTTGCCGATGTATATAGTCCTTTATCAGCATAATATTTGGGGGTGGGCCCTAACCTTATAGTGACAAATGAAATTATTTTTTGTGCTATGGACGGGGAAGAAAGGCCGGAAATATTTGTTGTAACGTTTTGATGTTTGATTAAAAGATAATATTTTCTATAGCAAATGCTATAGTTTTCGTAAAAATTTTGAAACCGTGGTTCCCTATTGCTGGAGACTGTTCGATTCATATTAAGAGAGTTGATTCATCTTCCTCCGCAAAGGCATGGGAAGCAGTTTGATGGAAAGCGGTTGAGGATTAATGTTTGATGGGTCACGATTACGACAAACAGGAGCAGGGAGTAGACGGGTGGCCGACTACGGTTTGTAGACTGGCATAAATGCGGGCGGCAAGTCCTTCACGTCGCCTTGTAGTCTGTAAACTCCAGCAGACGGTGACTGCACTATACAGTTCCATATCAACTAAGACACCGGTCCAGCCCTAGACATCAATGCTAACAAAAATTCTTTAGAGGTAGACATGCAGTGGCAATTGCAAGGTCTGAAATACGACATCAGTTTTGTACACAGTTTGGAGGAGAATGGTGAACGGGCTGACAGGAATGCTTACACGCCCAGTTCCAAATATCTCTGCTAGTTGTTCTTCTTTTGAGCAAATGACAGTGAGGATATTATTCCCCTAGTGGGAGCTTGTCGGTTACTTTGTCAGTCTGTGCAAGCATCTGGTAATATATGAGACTTATTTGTAGATGGGAATCCTTCTACTGATCAACACGTTGTAATATACAGAATAAAACTCTGTCCTTTTTTGTCTCCAAGCACTGCACCAGAAAACCGTGAACAATTCAAGTTTCAACTATTAACTCCTTCAGGATTTGCTTATTTACCGACGTTATTGTTGGAGATAGTTGTAATTTTGACGGAATCTTCCTTTCCTTGGGCTGGAAACACTTCGGACTATGTTTTGAAAAAGTATACATTTGAACATTTCCGCGAGCTTATTCTCACTGTGTCTGAGCAAGGAGGACAAACTAGCATTTCTGGAGCTGGGGTATCCCGTCTAGAGTGTGTTCTTACAAGACTTGCTTCCCAGTCCAGTCAGATATATTCCACTGGCGACAAATTCACCCTGAAGTTGAGTTTTCCAGTAGACAAAATAATTTGCAAGCATTATGTTGAGTAGAAACCAATTGGGAACATTAGAGTTATCAACATAACAACAGTGAGTAGCTTCACAGATAAATTGGTTAATTTTACTCTTAAATTATTCATTGTAAGCAATCAACGTGGTAAAAATTCTGAAGACATCAGATAGAAATCCGGGTTAATCAGATTATTACAGTGGTAATTGGGTGGAATTGTTGTTACTTGCTAGAAAACCACTGTTTTATATTATGATCATGCGATGAATAATACCCAGAATTAGTGGATTTTCCTTTTGGGCATTAATGCACTTCCCCCCCCATATTTTTAGAAAGTGAACGAACATATTCTGAGAGAATTGAACAAAGGGAAGGTACCTCGTATCTTGCAAGAGTCAGAAGGTTTCGTTTTTCCAGAATTCAAAAATTTTGCAGTCCTTGGTATAAACAACCAGTTAGAATCATTACATAGGGGAAAGATGCATAGTTTGGGAAAAGTCTTGAAGGATCTTGTTAAGGTGCAACAATAGTTAGCCCAGATTTCACAACCTGATGAAAGGACAGAAATACTCGGCATGTATGATGAGTATAACACACTTCTTCCACAGGTTCAGAGAGATTTAACCTTCTCTAATTTCATGGACTTTTATCCCAAGTTACAACACAAGACTTTAATGGTAAAGAAGTAGTGGCAGGATTTGGCTCGGGATCTACTTGCACAAGACAGGTGCAGAAATTTATATGAAGAGTTTCCAGCTATCAGTAATCAACCCATAAGTGAACAAAAAACTAAACCAGTTATGGAAGAAAGGCCTTATGAGGTTGCCATTGAGCAGGAGATTGTAAAACAAATATAGAATCAATGCATGAAGGAGAGGCTAAAGAAGAGGCAACAAATCTAGAGGTTACATGATGGGTTACTAGAGAAGGGTAACCAACCTCCATTGACTCTTAGCCTACCCTTGATCAAAGAAAAGATGGAAAAGCTTTGGTTAAAGATTGTGACCACCTGTTGGATGTCTTTAGCAACTCATGTAATGAGGAGTCATGTGACTTCTTTAGCAGCACCTCAATTATGTATAATGCTGATTTGGGTGACCCATTAGATAATGCATCCCAAAATGACAATGATAAGAAGCATGTCTTGAAAAGTCAGTTGAAAGTCGATGACGATGCCATTATTGCAGCTCTTGTTCACCATGCTAGCACTCACTGGATTATTGAGGATCTTTACTGGAAAGTTCAGAAAGGGAGAGGACAAGGTGATATAAGTGTTGGATCTTAAGTTGCAGATTTACAGGGGGTCAAAACAGTTTTTGAGGATTGGAAATTAGGATATCTGTGTTTACTTTCAGACCGAGATTACCTGTTACAGGTTGCTGGAAAATATGCTGAGCAATTGAGGGAAAAAGAGGATGAGGTTAATAAGCTCAATAGAGAGCTTAGTGTTACTCAGGGGACATTGGAATACACGCGTATTGCTCTTCAGGAAGCAAGAAATCAGATTGTTGCCACTAGCTAGTACAGGGAAAGGTCTGAATTCTTTTAGGAGGTGGTACAGGAACTTGATAGCATACAACATGGTGGATCCCAAATTTCCAAAATTAAGGACTCCATTTCTTACCCATTTTTGGGACTGGAACAAATACATTGCACAGAGAAGAACGACAATATTATTTACCGTAAATATGGAGGATTATAGTGGGAACACGCTGGCTAATATGGACGCCAAAATCATGGGAGATGTGATAAAAGTTTGAGTATCCCTGAAATGTCTGTTGGGAGCCCATCAAAAGTTTGACGCCAAGATATAAGCAGTAGAAGACCAAATCATTTGTTTTGATTAAATAAGCAACATTTAATATTGCTTTTTGTGTGTTACAGGAGCTCCAGGCACAGGAGGAGGACACGGCAATGAGAGATTACAACAGAGACAGTCCTGAGCTCGTGCGTGAGTCATGAAGAGAGCCACGTTTCACCGATATGAAGATCTTCGAAGGGTCTGATAGCGGGAGGAGTCATTACTTGCAAAGAATTTGGAATTTTGGAGACATCCTGACAGCAGGTTTAAACCCGAACATCAAGCGATTGCCACGAAGCTGTAAGGAAAGTGATGACAAATGAAAAGATCACAATTTCCAAACGATATGTATCAACAAAGACACAACGCTGGCATCCTTAGTCATGAGGTTATTTGAAGACACTTATGTTATGAGTTAACAAGTGTGGGTTATTTGTGAAGCAACACGTCTGTTCACTAAAAAGTTAGTTTCCATCTGTCATTTGCAATTGGGCTCATTAGAGAAGCCTTCGATATGTTAAGATATGGTTATAAAACTAGACAAATATGTATTTAGTTGGATGAAGCGGTGTGTCCTAAAAACGCAACTGCATGCTTTTTCATTATATATAAATATAAGATCAAAAATCAAATGAGGAAGAACAGAGCTGGTTGTAAAAAATTGGCAAAAATATTATACTTGGATACATTATTTTTTCAGTGGCAGAAGAATGAATTTTTGAACTAAGCCCGTGAATTCTGGATTATTGAGTAAATATATTTATATGGGATTCTGGAGTTAAACTACATTGGATAGATCATCCGTAAGGAGTGTCTCCAGTGCAATTTTATTTCCGGCATAATCTGTAAGCGTATCTATTTTATTTGTGCATATTAGAGCTCTTTAAATTATTAT
>MU223602.1:1744666-1761010 GCA_018584345.1 Thuja plicata | reverse complement strand
ATTTATTTATAGTTTTAAATTCATTAAAGTTTTATAAAGTTGTACGTTTCAGCTTATAATATTGACTCTGTATGCCCATTTAATTAGGCACTGGTCTTTATATTACTCTTAATTCATAATTCATATGCTAGCATTTATTTTATCTCTCCTTTGAAGATTAAATATATTCATTTGTGGCATTAATCCATAATAATTATTTAAAACACTCTTATATTTATACAATCATTTACTTTTGTTTTTACTTCACAATTTGCAAAGCCTTCTATAATTCTTGCCATTTTCTAAGCTTTCATTATATTCGCATTTTAACCATTCTGCTACAAGCATCTTGGGCTTAAGTGTTTTGTTCAGGATCAGGTGCACCCGCCTTAGCCTTGCAGAGCCAGAAGTGCAGGGAACTCGGATTACACCGTTCAGTTCCGTCAAGTTGGCCATAGCCGGTTGGATATCCTAGCATCGAGCTGGTAGGATTCGTAGGATTCCAATCTGCGGTTTTGGGAACCAACACAACAGACCTATGAGTTGGATAGCTGCCCCAAAAGATCCTTGGATCATCCTGAGTTTCTTTATGAGTTAGATAACTTTCAGACGATCGACAATTTCTTGTTTGAGATGGATGCTAATTTGACATTTGATAATCCTTTCTTTGAGTTAGATGAGGAAGCTATTTCCTATCCCCATGACGAGGATGAGGTTGATTGCAAAATTTGGGACCCAGGTTTAGTTATTAGAGGTGAGTCTTGGTCACCAGGTTGGAGTAGCGGGATGAGCTCAGTTGCCGAGCAGTGTGGTTTTTACACCAGCAGTCCAGGATGGGCAGTTATGTCTTGTGGCATGATGAGTGATATGCCTTTCCTTGCACTACCTCGCGTTGATGGTGAGATGTCTCGTGTTAGCGAGCATCCTTTGGATCATTCCTCTTTCCACACAGCGACGACTCCTCTACATTATCATACTGATTCATCCAGTGCTTATGGTAATTCTATCACCACATATTTTAGGCATTTTGATGATGTTCGGGTCGAGCTTATTCAATACGGGGTTATCGAGCTTGGTATGATGATTATGCTTGTTGGGGTGAATTTTTCACACCATGGTATACACTATATGACTCTGGGTATTGAGAGACAGTTATGGAATCCTTATGTTGATTCAAGAATTCCAGTAGAGTTGGTTAGTGCATCGCATGTTGGCCACATTATATGGGATGCATTTGGTTTTCCATTCAGCCCACCTACGGAGAACTTTCTTTCCCGATTATTGCAAAGGTGTGGGGTGAGTGATTGGTTTGGTACGCTTCCTTGCTTGCAGATGGAAGCCTTGTCCGACAGTCTGCGTATCTTGCCTCTTCAGTACAGTTTCCAATTCGGGCGACAGATCAGAGGAGCAGTGTTATGGCAGTTGGACATTTCTGGTGATTCACTCAGTATGGGCATAGGGCATCAGGATATTTCAGCCAGCTGGGGAGATGGATGGCCCTTTTGCTTATGGGATCCAGGAGGAACGTACTTGCGGTTGGTATTTATTCAGAGAGTCGATTGGTGTGAGGTTTGGTTTCCTCCTGCTTCTGACCGTAGAGGTGCTGGTGATCTCAGTTGGAGTAAGGTTCTCAGTTTGGTTGAGGACTTTCTCACAGATGATGGTGGCACAGAGCAGATTGGTACGACTGATCCTGCCGTGATTTGGGATCCTGGCATTAGACTGATCGTTGTTTTGTTGCTGTGTGAATGGCTTCACAGGTCAGGGCATAATATCTGTTTCAGTTTCACACGACAGGTTGGTGGAGTAGCTTCCCTGAGGTTGATTTGGGATCTAGGTATTATGATCGCAACATGCAGATATTGATTGCTTGAGGGCAAGCAATCTCCGGGAAGGGATGATTTGTAATGTCCCCTTTTCAGGGCACATTATTTTGCGCCTTATAGTTAGCCTTTTCATCATGCTCCGGTGGGCTAACTGAGGTTTGGCAGGTGATCAGAGGGATGTTTGTCCTAGGTGTTTTCAGTTTCAGGCCAATCAGAGTAGTTTCCACAAGGTTTCCAGGGTGCTTACTATTTATAGTAAGTCCACAGAACTCAGTTTTCCTGGCATTTCAGTAGTGGACTTGGAGCGTCTCGCCGAGAGCTTTCCGGCAAGCTATCACACATCTTCATCCGAGTTCGTTTGACCCTCCGTTTTAATGCGAGAAGATTCCTTAATTTTATTATGTCACTTTATAATGCAACGGATATATTTATTTAAAAAGTGACTTTAAGTGGAATATGAAGAGACAAAGTGGGGAAAGTGAAGAGTCACAGCTGCAACTTTAAAGGAAGACTTGGAGTCTCATTGTGTATGCTTAGTTTTTGATATTATATTTATCTCTTGGAGATATCAGGAAGCTTTCAGCTTTCGAATACAGCCGTGAGGACGGAAACCCTTTTGGCTTAGAGGTGGATTGGACGTAGCCCCAGTTCGTCTCCAGTGCGGATTCACAGCAGAGTTTGCCATTGTGTTCATAGGTTCTTATCATCCGATCTTACTGTTATTTCTGTATTTCAGATTGGGAAATTTGTAATTCATGGTTATTGTATTGCTGATGTATAATACGGTACCATTTCTATGAGAAGTTATTGGAATATATTTGCTGGTTATTTGCTATCGCATCAATGGTTTATTGCATGCAATTGAATGTTTAATCTGTATGAGAAATATTTGAGCAAATTTGGGGGAAAGACCCGGTTCGGGTCATTACAAAGGTTTCCTATAGCATTTGCATTATCAAAAGAGCCTTCAATGCTTGTTGCATTTACATTAGCATTGACTTTCTTGGTCTCCACCTCATACTTATTGGTGCTGCTTATTTTATTTGTATGTGATAGCAAGCTAGAATAAAACAATAAAAGGAATCCCTAATATCTTTGACAAAAAGAAAAATGAAAACAAATAAAAAACAATACCTATTTTCAGTCATTGTGAGTGTACCTTATTTGGGAATAAATGATAACACACTCAACAATCACAAATGGGGAAAATTAGTCTTCATTTGCTTTTTTCACTGCTGCAATAGCAAAAACGTTCATGGCAATGCAAATATGTGCGGTTATGTTGGCGCTCAAAGTTGTTAGTTCCCAAATCCAAAAGCCAAACCGTTCTTTGAGTGTCGAGGGTGTCAAAATCAAAGCAACACATGCCTCTAACTTATGAACATTTAGGGAAACAATGGACGAATTGTTTAGACTGGGTAATCTCTTTTTCAGTTTGGGCTCAACTAGACACATGAGGGTTTCCCAAAGCCTTAACATGATTAATCACAATCAAAGATGTATACACTGAATGAGCTGCAGTAGTCTGAAATATATGGTTGGTCCTAGAGTTTTTCACTAGAGCAAAGACTAACCTCCTGCAGCTATGTCATGTCCCTCATTTGAAACCCTAATAAAAAATAATAATACTAAAAAAATAAAAATAAAATAAATAATAATATTTTTACAAGATAACTAAGATTAATTTGTCATGTTACTAGCTCAATTTGGTGAAGTCTTTGGGAAATACAAAATTGAAAAAGGGTATCGAAAGGTCATACATGAAGAAGCCCGAAGTATAATTCGGTGAATACTAATGCAGATTGTTGGTTAGTAATCAGTTAACTAAGGCATATGCGATGAAAGAAGGAAACCTCTTAATAAGTATTGCTTTAAGGATACCAATTTGTATTAAGTAGTCAGACATACGTAGCATTCCAAGTTTCCTTCCATCTTTGAAAAGGCAGATCAAATACACAAAGCCGACAAAGAGAATCCTTTTGCTGTACGGATCAAATACTATCAATGCACATTTAGTAATGACTAAGGCATCAAGACTAGTCTAAAGGCTCAAATGATTGAATACCATAATGACCATGCAACAATGGAAACAGAGCGTGCAAGTCACTAAGGATCAATAATCAATTAATATGACATAAAGAGCACGATTAATATTGGGTATTAAATTATTAATTCCGAACATTCATAGACTCTAGTCTATATGATGTGGAGCTTATTATGGAGACAACATAAATCCTTGATTAGTCAAATCAGTAATCGAATTAGTCCAATCTGTCAGAAAATATATCAAAAGATTGTAATAGGCCGTATGGGGATCACCACTGACAGTTTGAGCATTCATTATCAAGAGGAAATGGTATGAGCAATTTTAGTCACTCATAGAATCAGGCCAAAATAATATTATCTTCAATTCCATATGCATATTCATGGATATCAATTAAGGCAATACCAGGGAAGGGGGTAACATCCATTTACATTGATTAATTGAAGATTGGATTAAGGCAGCGTTTGGAAGAATTATGGAATGATGTGATTAGTTTTTGTTATGAAGGGTGCTGAGTATTAAGAGGCATGAGGCATGTCCTTCCCAAACGTGACTTACCAATTTGTCTATGAGATATAAAAAGGCATTCATATTCATTCATTCAAGCATGGAAGAATCAGATTAAAATTTATATTTGGCATTCACAGTAAGGAGGAGGATCATCGAAGGATTTTTGGGAGCATCATTGGCAGAGAGAAATATAAAAGAAAGGAAGAGAATAATTCAGGACTATCGATTCCTTGGTAGGAGAATCATCTAAAATATATATTGGATAATAAGTATTTTTACGACTATTCTTTGTTTGGACTCTGTTTACATTTAGAGATATAAATCTAAAAGTGACTAATGATATGAAGTCATTCCTACAGACTTGTATGCATATGCATATCAATGGTTTCATATGCATTTTATAAATATCTGATTTAGCAATAATAGGTATATGCTGGTTCAATGATTTAATTTAAAAAGTATATATAAGATGTCATGTATGTCTCTTGACGATTGTAATCAACCATGGTAAAGAAAGTTAGGTAGTCACAGTTGGGAGAATGACGATGAGGCCACCTTCTAATGGGGACAAAGTGGATTGGCTTTGGGCTTTGGAAGGATAGGCTTTGGTGGCAGCCTGTTGTGAATGCTCCTCACAATCTCTACCATGGTAAATGGTGTTCAATCAGTAGAAGCAAGCTAGGAGTGGCAAGATGACGGAGAACGGCAATAGGACCCGACACTAGGTATGCCACCTCATATGTATGGCAGAGGCCACATGAGGCCAAGAGGGATAGTAAATCTGATCTTGGGCCTAGGGTAGGAGGTTTTTGGGGCACCTCATCATGAAACCCTACCTTATCAAATTAATTAATATCCCTTATATATATTATTTCTAATTTAAAGAAATCTAACTATGACATTATGATTATGAACCCTAATTGTGTTGTAGGATTTCAAGTTACGAAATTACTTAATTGAAGAAACACTATATATCGTAAACTCTAACCCTAATCTTGTGCAATTGAGATTTTAGGTCAAATTCAGGGGCTAATTAGGGAAGGGATATTACAAGTGGTATCAGAGCATAATCTTGTCATCATGTGGGACAAACCTACCATAATTGACATCTAAATAGGGTTTACTATTCAACCCTTTTTCTTAAAGAAGTTAAGAATATAATCAAGCAGGCTAACATTATGTTTCTACATGTATGTGCCTTAAATATTGCTCACTATAAATGTATTATAAACATACTCTTCATAGGAATACCATGTGTTTGTTTCATACATACTCCACGAGAAGATTCCTCCTATATGCTTTGTGTATTGCTCCATACATGTATTTATTGAGTGCTTCATGTCGTTCATGTTTGACAACTATTTATGTACTTCTTCATGCCTTACATGCATAGCGTGTAATTAAGTGTATTACATCATGCTTAAGTGTTTGGCGTGTATTTATTGCTTTATGCTTGACATGTATACTTCATGCCTTATGTGTGTACTTCATGTCTTATGTGTATTTGCATGCACGGCTTCATGCCTTATGTGGGTGCTTTATGCATTGCAGATTTCTCATGCCTTATATATTTGTGTTGTGTGTATCTATGTATATTGCTGCGTCATGTGCTATGCGTATTCATATGTATGCTTCATGCTTTATGTGCTATGTGTATTCACATATATGCTTCTTGACTTAAGTGAATTCATATGTATGCTTCATGCTTAATGTGTTGTGTATTCACATATATGCTTCTTGACTTAAGTGAATTCATATGTATGCTTCATCCTTTATCTGCTGTGTATTCCTGACCTAAGTGGATTCATATGTATGCTTCATGCCTTATGTGCTACACGTATTCACATGTATGCTTCATGACTTAAGTAAATTCATGTGTATGCTTCATGTCCTACGCGAATGCTTCACAACTTAAATGGATTCACGTGTATGATTCATGCTTTATGGGTATTCCAATGTATGATTCATGCCTTGAGTACATGATCCTCGCCTGACATGTATTTAGAATTCATGCCTTGCATGTATTCATGTGTTTGATCATGCTTTACGGGTGTTCGTATGTGTGATCCATGCCTTATGTGTATTCATTGGTATACTTCATGCATTAAAGGTTTCCTTCATATGTTTGCTCCATAAGTACTCTTCTCATGTATATCTCATGTCTTACATGTATACTTCTTGTATCTATGCTTCATGTGTGCTTCATAGCATGTGTCTATTTATGCCTTGCATGACTTATGTACAAGCTTCATGCTTTACATGTTTATGGGTGCTTATGAATATGTTTTGTATCATTAAATATCTATGTGATGTTTTTAGCATGATTACTTCATGAGTATATGTACCTTCCTGATGTATACACTTCATGTCTTATGTGTCTTCAAAGCAAGTTTATTCCATGAGTGTTTCATGAATACTTATAAATATTTCAAAGCTATATTCTTGCTTTCAAGAGGGAGGGTGTTACGAGTACGCAAAGCTCGTATCATGAGGTTATTAATACAATGTAGAGCCCTCTTCATTGTTAGTCCCAAAATTCAGTCACATAAAAGTAGATCAAACATCTCTTATGTTCTCTAAACGATTCAGCCTCTATGCATTTTTGAGAAATCTATCTCAAAAATCTCTTATGTTCTAGATCAAACATCTCTTATGTTCTTCACTGTAGGTGGAAGAGAGTGGTAATCCAATTCATAAGTAGGTATTCCAAAGTCGGCATGCAATATATTAAATCTACAGCTCTCATTCTTTTCACTTCCTTTACTTAAAAGAAACAACAATTTTTTTTTTTTGAAAAATCCATTTTATATGGCCACCAGAGTTTTTTTTTAACATGGATCTTTTAGCATTGATTGTTTATATTGAAAAGAAAAACCGGAAAAATTGTTACCCCACGAGAGGGCCCTCTCATTTATGGGGAGAGAATAGATAGCCGAGAGAGGGAACAAAAGCCAAACGATGATCACTCAAAGCTTACAAATCACTTTACTTAAACGTTTGCTTGCTGGGTGTAAGTACTGTGCAAACTTCACAGCACTGAAGCTAATATTAACACAATCTATGGCGCACAGTTTCATTTGAATCACATCTCTTCATTAATAAAAATACCCTAATTGCACCTTTTCAGCTAATGACGATTATGTTAATGACTACATCACCTAACAACTTTGGATTGGCATTATTGATTGTATCCTTATACATGTTAATCACCACAGCTTAATGCATAAATCAATATCCTTAATCGATACTAATGACGCTCTTCTCATTATACTTCAATAGATCCCTACTATCGATAAAGTCGACAACAATCTCCTTAATGAATATTCAGCCAGTCTTAATATTGATCGATCAATCTTTATGCTCATTGATTATTATCCTTGAGCAGCAATGCATATCGATCTGTTATGGATCAATATCTTTTGACTTATAATGGAGTTCAATCTTCTTATTGTTTCTTAATATCTTTGACGACAGCTACATAAAGTGCATTTAAAAAAAAAATATTTTTTATTTGTTTGATTTTGTAGTTTGTACTTGTTTTGATATTCATATCATGCTACTCAATGTAATTGTCTTTATGATTAGATACTCATACTTTTGATATCTATAATATTATCGAACTCTTCCATTTGCTGATTCAACTATTTAAGATTTTATTGTTCAATGTTTAATGTACCATTTTCAATGTTCAAGTATTTAATAGTTCTAATTTACTATTTTCCAATTACTGTTTTACATCTTCATGTCTTATATTGTTATACATCTTTTCATAAGTAGCATTTTAAGTACCACATGTACAGTATATAGTATACACACACACACCCCCCCCCCCCCCCCCCCGCCCCCCGGTCCCCCGCCGTCTCAAAATTGAGGCCCTTCTGTCACCCCTACCCGGAAACTTGTCCCCCCGTTCAGACGCCCCCCCGTCCCCCAGGGCGGTGTAACTATGCTTTGACACTCCTCCTATCTATAATTTGCACCATTAATGATTGCTAGTGCTTTAGTCATGAAAGTCATTGTATGTTTCGCTGAGTTAATGTGGAATGATGTATTGTGTCCCTTCTTCAAGGCTCGACCACTGACTTGTTGTTTAGTGATTCTACTGCTGATGTAATGTCCATATACTTGGTTTGTATGCCATGGGTTTTACTTTGTTCGACCCATGTCTTACATTGCTTTTTGATTCACGGATCCTAACTCTTTATACTATTGCTGCTGCACGATATCCCAGCCGCTCGACTATGTAAGTCGTCGTTTATTTTTCATTTTATATTTTGACATATAATTATTGTATTTTATTAATTATATCTTATATTGTTTAATTGTCTATTATTATATTATATATCATATTATTATATTGATGATATATTATATTATAATAATATATCATATTTTTTTTGGGTAGAAGCCTACAACACAACGGTAAGCTGTGAGCCTCTTAATTGGAGGTCTTGGGTTCTAATCTAATCAACTTAATAATAATAAATTAAAAATACTCGGGCCGAAATAAATTAAAAATACTCAGGCTTCGGCCAATTACCTATCAAAATATATATATATATGTCATATTTTTTTATATTATAATAGATTTATTTATATTTGAATTATTATTATTTATTATCTATTTATTTACTTTAATATTATCATTATTAATTTTAATATTTTAATTTTATTGTCATTATTTATTAATAATATCTTGTTTAACAATTATTTAAATTTTATTTGAAGCGGGGACATGACAAAATTCCTGTCAAATTTCTGAATTTTCCAGTCTGAGTCTCCTGAACGATTCCCTTTTTTTTTTTTTATATGCCCTTTCTCTTACGTAACAGCCAATAGTCTCCTTTTTTTATAAATTCCTTTTAATTTCCAATCCTTTTGGCATATAAGTCAAATAATATTTCACCTCTGAGAATCCACTTTAATTAGTGCTAGTGAAATACTAATTAATTTAATTAAATGGTAATAAAGGGGTAACTTAGCATTTAATTAAAATTTATGTCATAGTCTCATGAACTAAGGAGGGGGGGCATTACAAAAATGTAAATATTTATTTTAAAATTAAATAAAAAGTAAAATCACATGAAAAGCTCAATAGGCTCAATATGGTTTTGGTGTGGTTCATTTTGGGATCACTAAATATTTTCTGACATGAACCCACAATGTTTAAAATGTATCTTACTAGAATTTTAGCTGCATTGAGCTGCACTTTAAATCTGGTTCAAACCATACATAGATCCCAAGGGAAAATGCCAGCAAATGGGCCACATGGAATATTTGTTATATCAATATGGCATGTTGGGAGTTGAAGTTATGCACAAAATAAACATTGAAAATATTTTTTTGAGAAGTACTGATTAAGAACAAATAATGAAAATAGCTCTTTTAGAAGTTGTGATTGTGCTCTCGAGGCTTCCATTCTAGCACTGTTTGTCAAATCTAGTATGTCTCTTTCAAGATCTTAAGAACATTGAATGCACCAGGTATATCATCTCTAGAAGAAATTAAATTAGTATTTCATTAAATCATCTCAACTTTTTAAGATGTTTAATCTTTTTTCACCCTCTATTAACTGCCAATTTTTGTGCCAATCTATTGCAAATTCTTTTAAAGGAAATATACTAGTGACCATACTAGATTTATGCTTATCTCATTTTGGTTGGTCTTAATTGCAGTATATATATATATATATATAAGCTTTAGTCTTATTATGTATTTTCATTTCTTTTTCTTTTAGTCTTGTCACCCTTCTTTTCTCATTGTTTTCTGTGCAACTTTCTCCCTTCTCTTTTTCTTTATATTCTGGCTATGGTCTGCAATCTTTCATTTTTCTACTTATGCTCTCTTATTCATCCTGATGATGGATCACAGAGTGTGATCTGAAACGTTGATACTAAAAAATCTCACACAGTTGAAGCCAGAAGCAGCACTTATAATATTTCCTTGGTGTCAACAGCTATTTTATTAAACTGTTTATAATGTTTGTTTATTCAATTTAAAGAATGTTGGATCAGGTAGTCTCTTAGGAGATATAATATCTTTATTTTCTTTATGTATTACATATCAATAGAAGCTTTGTTAATAGTACTTTTGATGCAGGCTCTTGCAAGGTATACTCGGAGGGAGAGTGCGTGTCTAGCACTGACAGGTATTTAGTTATTGTACAGTAAGGATATTTTGCTAGTGTCTAAGTGATGTTAGTTTTTCCAATATATGCAACATAAATTGTTGTTTTTGGTAGTTAATAACTTAATAATATCTTTAATTGGGTTTTGGTGACATATTCTCTCTTTTAAAGTTCATCTAGTTCTTTAGGGAGAATCAGAATTCTATTGTAATATTAATTAAAATAACAAAGAAATGTTAGAAGATTTGAAAATTTGAACTTCTTACACTTAATTAATTTGAAATTGTAACTTTCCAAAAAAAAATTGCATCCAGTAACTAGGAAATCTCAAAGCTCTAAAGAAGTGTTTTACAAATAACTCATTCTATATGTGACCTGAGAATATGATGTTTTGTGGCTTTGCATACTCCAAAGGAGTTGTAAATTTAGCTGGAAATATTATGAAATGCACAATTTTTGTGATTTGTGCAAGCTGAAACAAATATTGAATATAAAACATAGCCACTGGATAAAATTCTAACTAGCAATTATCAAAATATTATAGATAAATCAGCAAATCCGAGAATAAACAATGCTGATATGAGTTTGCAAACCCTCAAATGCCAAGCATAATTAAAGGTGACAGGAACCTTAATCTTAATGGCTGGTATAAACATGGAAACCCCTATATGACAAAAACTACCATCTATGATAGCAAATCTCAATAATTAGGTGCTGATACAGAAAGTGGGATTCAATCAAATCCTCATACACAACATAAATTTCTCAAAATGGGCCTGGACTTAGCAATTAATATATCAAATTTGTTTCAGCACTAATAACACAAAATTCACCCACAATACTTAAGTAACAAGTGATTGGTGGCAGAAATAAAGGCAAATCAACAGAAAAGGATATGGGACAAGCTAGGGAAGTGGCATGGCACCTCTTTTAAACGATACAGCAGCAGGTTGTGACTGCTGGTAAGTGGTAACGATTATTTGGGTAGATCTTCATCTAACCATGGTGCAGCTAGGAAAGGGCTGCTCAACAGATATGAAACAAGAATATCCTCCAATAAGTGGTGCGGAGTTCAACAGCACCAATAACTCATAGAGACCTTGCAATCAATAGTAACAATGATTAGAAACCAGCAAATCTGACCTTGTACAGAAGCAATAAATGGTAGTATAACTTCTAAATGATGTAGGGTGAATGGGTAACCTAGGCGCAATAGGAACAATACCTAGAAACCCTTCAAAATCAGCACAACTGGTCTTTACTCTATACAACATATTTAATCCTCAATTCCCTTCACAATCAGCAATTGATAATATCAATTAGATTTACTTGCAAATAGTCAATTGATCTAATCCGTGAGAACCAAAATTTTCAATTAATCTTCAACAAATCAGCACAAATGTGATACCTAGATGGAATCACCTCACTTGGACAAGAGGGCTATCATTCTCAAATCTAACAATTGATGCTAAGAGGGTTTTTGTCTTCTAGATCTCTTACACCAAGGGTTTTTGTCTTCTGGATCTCTTACACCAAGGGTTTTTGTCCTTGAATGCTTCAACCTTCAAAATCTGATTTTCTTTAAGCAAATGACCTTTCATAGGGACCTTTTGGGCACTCAATTTGAATTTCTCTATCCCTCCAAGTGCTTATAAAGACTTTTTAATTTAAATATTATATAGGCCTTATAATGCCCCATTTATACAGCCACTTTATCAAAATAATAATTTTGAAAACAAAATGAAATTAAAGTGATTGGGCCCAACTTAAATAATTATTATCAAATTATTTTCCTTATTTTAATATTTTATTGCTTAGCAGGAATTAAGGAATAGGCTATGGTTTATCAATTGATTCTTTTAATTTTGAAATAGGCTATGGTTTATCAATTGATTCTTTTAATTTTGAAAAAGGGGTATGACATTCAGACTGAACTCTTGGATGCGATTATAGTGTAGTACATGACATATAACTGTTTGAAAGAGAATTGAAGTAATTCTCTATGAGGAGGTATGTGTTCTTAGGCCTGGTAGGGGGGAGCTGGGGGGTGGAGAAATGAGGGAAGGAAGACATGACAGCCTCCCAGATGGTTGTGGAAAGACGAGAGAACATGGTGGCGACGCACCCCAAAGTGGAGAAGAGGGGATAAGGGGGCAGAAGTTGTCTGAGATGGTGGGTAAAAATGTTGGGACATCGTTGTCAAAGTGAACAGTAGTGCTGGGAGGGGCGGAGAGGGGGAGGCAGGGAGTGAGGGGTTGCAAGGGATGGAGAGACAAAGCAAAGCATGGTCGGCTAGAGGGAGGGGGACAACAGAGAAGTGGCTAATGGAGGGGATGAAGGATTGTCGAGAGAGAGCATAATCCATCATGATAGTACCACCACCATGAGGCTTGCACATGAATAACTGTGATCCAGGAAAACAAGATAGCCTATTAAGAACCACCATGTCCAAAGACTCACTGAGCTGTAGAAGATGTCTACCACATTTGGTCAGGGGACCATCCGCATTCTCGGAAAACCTGTGGAGCCCCATAAAATCCGGATCCAAATCCTTAACGCATAGAGAGTCAACCACCTTGTTGTGAAGGGGAGTCTGTGCCATCTGAGTCCTTGCATTGAAGTCCTCGAGAAGGAGAACTTCCCTAACTGTAGAAAACTATGTGATGCTGTCATAAAGGCTAGAGAAGGGGTCCTCGTCAAGGCCACTGTGGATATCATAGGGGGAGGACACCAGAGGAAAGTAGCAAACCTCGAAAAAGATGTCTCTGACACGTGCGATAGTACGACATAACAGAACCCACATGAATCTAGTAGAGGCGTTTGATAGGTCAACGAAAACCAATCACGAAGCCGGTCACTAACAAGGCAAGCAACCCCTCCTGAACCGCGACCCAACCATAACTCCTAGTTTCATTCCCGAAATCTGAAATCTAGTGAAAACCATCAATTGTGGGGAGAGGTTGAACATGGCTCTCATGAATCTCGGTGAGGAACAACAAATCTGAGGAATCCAGAGCATTTAGAAGAAGACCGGGTGAGGACCAAAACGAACCATTGCAGTTCCAACATCTAACCTGTAAAGCTCGAATCGCCAGAACACCCTTGCCATCCCGACGCTTGGAGGTCATTTAGCAGGCGCAATCGTGAGTCTGGTCTCCCAGCCAGGAGGAAAACTATCTTGAATCACTGCCCTAAGATTCCTGATCACGACTCACTTGCCGTCCTGCCGTGCAACAACTACAAGAGCTCCGAGATGTTTAAGTTCTGTGAAGTGGGATTTAGTAAGATCCTCTTCGAGAAAAATCTTCGAGGGTAGAGGATAGAGTTTCCTACATGCTTTAAGCATGCGTAGCCTGTCCGATGAATTGTGAAATCATAGGTACGGGATGGAATCATATCCATCCTAGGCACTATTAAGGGATATGTCAGGAAGCTCAAGTTTGTCACAAAGAAATGTGTATTCAACATCCAAAGGGTTGGTGGTGATGATGGATGGGAGGCGACAAACCTTCAGATTGAGTTCCCTTCTCCTTACTCTTTCTTCTGCAAATTTGCAGTGGACCAATGCCTCAACCCCAACAAGAGGAGCATCCCCACCGTTACAGACTGATGCCCACTATTTCAACTCTCTCTATCTCTATTTTAAGTGAGTCTTGCTTGTTGTCAAGTTCACATTGCTTTGCCTGTAGCTCGGTAATGATAGGGTTAACTACCCCCTACTCTGTGAGAAGGTGACAGAGCTCACTATTTTCTGTTGTGACAATGGAGAGCCTTTTGGAGACATCATGTACTTCACCTTTTAGAAGTTTATTCTGTCTCCAAATTGCAGACCCTCTCCAATAGCACTGTTAATGTCTTATCCGTAACCTTCAGCAATAAAATCTTTGCCCTCATCTTACTAACCTGTTTAAGTAGTTTTGTATGTGTTGTATCCGTTGTTTTACTCTGATATGTATGTAGAGGAGTAAGAGTAAGAGCGTCTGATTGATCCATGGCAGATAGAGGGGGAGAACCAGGCCGAACAGACATGAAAAGAGCAGGTGGAACCAGCGTAACAAAGTGAGGAGTTTGAAACTCAGAAAACGATAGGCTTGGGCCATGTGAGTAGCAACAATAGTGCGTTCAAATCCTCACATGAGTCCTTCACGTGAGTTCACATGAGAGTCGTGTAAATCATGCAAACTAAGGAGGTTGTCTTTAAATGCCGGGAGCGAATGCTGGATCAGTACAACAAAGGAGATTGGTTGAATGAAGAAAGAAAGAGATATTAGATAGGAAAAGTCCTGACGTCGCTGTAGCTAGGAGCAACGTCTTCCTAGGTCGCATGCCATAGAGCATTGTGTTTGCTACTCGAAAAGGGAGAGACAACAATCCGTCGTCGTCGACAGCTCGGTGGCAAGTAAAACGACAAACTAATGGGTTAGGTTGAAGCCAGAAGTTAGAGGCTAGAAGGCAGAAGCAATATCACAATTTTGAAACCCTAACTCCTGTTGTCGTGCTCGGAATCGAGAGAGAATATCACAATTCCAAAACCCTCTCGTCGTCGTCATGCTCAAAATCAAGAGAGAATATCACAATTTCAAAACCCTAGCTCTCATCACTGTCATGCTCAAAATCGAGAGAGATCATCGTTGTGCTTGGAATCGAGAGAGATTATTGTGCTCAGAATTGAAAGAGATCATTGTGCTCAGAATCAAAAGAGATCATTGTGCTCAAAATCGAGAGATCATCGTGCTCAGAATCTAGAGAATCATGCAAAAACTTGATAGAGTAATTGTCCTATTTAGGAATGGAAGTCCAATGAATAGGACAAGCAAAGCCTAGCTATGATATGCATTAATGCAAGATGTGGTTGTAAAGTCCACTTCTGGGCAAGGCAGAGGTGTAGAAGGTTGTTACCCCACGTACAGATGTTACCCAAGATACGGGGAGGAATTATCCAATTCTTTTTGCTTTGGGAGGTTAATGTACAACAAGGCAGCTTTCTCAGATTGTTTCACCAAGTTACTTATTTATTGCATCCCACCCTTGGATCTATGACTGACTAGGTTTACTTAGGTGTCCTTGCCACAAATAGTGTTAATGGATCACTGAATCTTCTTGACTACAAGGAATATTCTTCCATTAATGTTCATGGATCACTGAATATTGTTCACGGATCACTGAATCTATTATCATGTCCGAACCAACCTTCAGATTTATGGCAAATCTATTGGTCTCCTACTTCATGATTTTTTAACTTTGACACTCTTCCTCAAGGAAGTGTTATAAAAAACCTCAAAAACAAAGGAATTCCTGTCAAAGTTCATTATGGAGAATCATGGCAAAAAAAATTGGTCCTAAAACTGAGCCCTCAACATTTGAGAACCCTGCTTTTGGTGCCACGAAACTAGATTTTTTGCTTTTCCTTGTGTCAAATCTCTTCAGTTCAGTATTGAAAGGACCATCTGCTGATATTATGGGTGATGAAGGGAAGTGGGTAATGTACCACTCAGCATTGATGGTTTTGAAAATATTACATTCTCACAAACATCGTATGAGTAGGTTCTAAACTTCTCTTGAAAATAAGATTGAAGAGGGTACTTCAATATCAGACACAACATAAATGATCTTAATGCTTTTATGTAATGTCCCCTTTTCTGCAGTAATGCAATTTTATGCCTGATTAGCCTATCTAGCCATCCGGATAGTCTAATGGCCGCTTTTCAGAGGATGCCAGTGAGTCACAGGTTTACTTGGACATTTATTTTATATCTGAGTCAGACTATATGGTTAGGATACTTTATTTTATAAAGTATTGTTATAAAGTCACTTTAATATTATAATTTTAAGTTACTTTATCTTATAAAGTGACTTAA
>MU223602.1:1730126-1744550 GCA_018584345.1 Thuja plicata | reverse complement strand
TGGTTGCTTAAATGTGACTGATTTCTTGAGGACGTAGCCCCTTAAGGATTTTTGGAGAAACTGGACGTAACCCCAACATTCTCAGAATTGGAGGAATCACACAGATTTCTCACAGGGTTCAAATTGGAGAAAATACAGATTCAGCAGTTATCTACTAAGCATCAAATCCAGCAAACAGGAGATAAGTAATTATTTTTAGAGTTCAGTAAGGAAATGAATGTAATCAGTATTATAATCTGCATATTGGTCTCAGCAAGCAAAGTTTGGAATAATCTCAGAAAACACAGGTCCTAGCGTGATACCTTGGTCCACGAAATATCAGTGCTTAAGAGTGAATGTCACTTACGGTTGAAACATAATGGGAAAGGTTGATAGCGTTTTTTGAAGGACTCTTGTCTCACTGAGTCTAAGCGTCTGTCATTGCTGGACAGATAATATGTGACTGGTATTTATACAGCCAGCACGATGCTTGCTTGACGGCATCCTCCATTAGACCTTCGAGGGACGAAGTGTCTACACCAGCTCACAGCCGTCGTGGATTTATGCACTCCGCATCCCTCATTGCATAGCGGGGGCACTGAATGGTAGACTGGAGTGTTCGCGCGAACACATCACACCCGTAGCACAAGAGAATCACGCACTCAAAGTGTGAGTAGTGGATACTCGGTTTCGAGTATAGCGTAGTGTGGCCGTAGAGATACTACGTGGACGTGGGAAGTTTATAGAAGTGCTGGACGGGATTCAGGTCAGCGACCAACATACTGGACAGTCACATGCGGTTAACAGCCAGCCTCCCTTAGTGGAATAAACCTGCATAGAGCTGGGCGGGAAAGAAGGAAGTATCTTTACGTAGCCTGCTGGAACCGCACAGTTTATAGACTCACGCCACAGTGGATAGAGGAAAACGGGAGGAGCAGACTGAGTGTCGGTTTTAGTCGCCACCACACCAGCCGCAGACCAGTGAACATTCAAACTTGAGTGCTCACACCATCAGTAGCAGCAATAGCGCCTACAGGTGCATAGACTGTTATCATTTCCATTCCCATTGAAGTTGTATGTGCAATGCAGTAGAATATATTTTAAATGTGGAAATCTGGAAACTTAGTCGAGATTAAATGCTATAATTGTTACCGGTTATCTCTGTGATTGGTATTTATGACTGCTGCGTTATATTTTGTTTAAAATTCTTGCTACACCTGTTCAATATTATAAGGCAGAATTAAGTATATATATACGCATGCACTTACTATCCAACAGTGAGAAACTATACAACAGCCAGGCACACATACAGTTGATTGAAACTAGATTAATATCCACCATCAATATTTGAAAATTTTTAGTGAACAAATTGGTCTCAGTTGGGTTGAGATCATTACATTTTAAAATGAGAAATGTATGCTTTGAGGTAGATGTGCGAAGAACTTCAAGAACCAGACTACAATACAAAGGCATCATTAATATATTTTCTGTAGAACAAGTAACCAGTTAACATCAATTGTTCCTTTTACGTATAATTTCATGACATGCTGAAAAACGGAATTGCTTTCAACAGTATTGCATCTTTTTGCCTACGAAATTTTCCATGATATCCACATGGTGCTGATTGAGCCACACACAACCAGATGAACAATGAAGTCAATGTTGCTTTCTATAAGCTTTCTGTTGATGAAATGCTTCAAAGGCAATAGGTCACTCTTAGTGAGGATGCAAGACTAAATGCTTTCAATACAAAAAAATAATAGAAAGTATTTTCTGGGAAAACTATGTTGTGTAAGTTTTTGATTGAGAAATAGATTCTTTTTTAATTTCTTTTTGTTCTAACTGAATAGGAAGGAGAATATGGTGAAGCCATTTATAAGAAGGCTCAAAACAAAAATCCTTAGTATGGTCATCCAAATGGGAAGCATACTCATTCCTACCATCTTAGAATTTTGAATTTTAGGCAGTTGATTGAAGACAGGCTCTGGCTTGAGCTGGCTTCACCGTCATCATGAAGGCTTTCTCCTTTTCATGGACTTCTCCAGTTAAACAGGCACCTGAAAATGTTTTAGCATTCATATTTCAGGCAAAACTGCTTCAGTCTAGCTTCAGCATCTGTGTAACACATTTTACTCTGACACTAAGTCTTGTGAACAATTTCAAGTTCAACAACCAAAGAATTTTTTTCTATCATTTGTTATCCATACATCCATCCACATATACATACACGTCAAAAACACAAATACAAAAATAAATTCATATACATTTTTTGATCCATAACAAATGCTAATTCTAAACCATTCTTGTGCATAAAAGGAAAGGCAAAATTCATCACACCCAACTAGAATGAAGTTTGAGTCAAATCAATTAAAGTTTGAAGATATATATACAAATAATCAATGTCAATGTCTGAGTACATGGTATGACATTTGGGAGATATAAAAAATAATTGATAGCTATAATAAAATTCCATAGTGCATAAAGGTGGCAATGCAAGGAGGCATCTCAGGCACAAAATGAGTCAAAGCTAGTCATAGTAATAACAATTTTAAATTTCAAATTTCCAATCAACTCGAAGGATCACGAAGTTCATATTCATGCTCCTCTTTTGCCTCCCATTCTCCACTGTCCACTGTCTAATATTAGTAGGATCCTCTCTCTCTCTCTCTCTGGGATTGGGAGGGGGCAGGTGTCTTGACTCATAACTGAGAATGTGTGTGATAATTGCATGTATACCAGATATCTCATTGGGGATTTGAACTTCTATTTGAAGTGCACTCAACTCCTGTTGTGTTGAAAGTAGATCCTGGGCAACATGGTATACAAGAAAAATAACTTTAGTGTGATGACCAACAACAAAAGGTATAACCTAGCATTGATGTCTTATGTTTTATTGATCCAGCTGAATGGGAAGGAGAGTATGGTGAAGCCATTTAGAAGTAGACTCAAACACAAATCTACAGTATGTCATCCAAACAGAAACCAGAGTGTGGACCTCTCTACCATCTTAGATTTGTGGATTTTAGGCAGTTGATGAAAGACAGGCTCTGGCTTGAGCTATGTTGACCTTCATCGTGAAAGCTTTGTCCTCTTCATCAATCAATTGCCCCTTTAGGATTTCTCCAATCAAACAAGTGCTTGAAAATGCTTCTTCTCCTCATCATTTTTACAAGAAATGAATATAGGCATGATGACATCAGAGCCAGAGTTCGTATTTCTGGGAAGACTGCTTCTGTCCAACTTCATCAGTGGAACATGTTTTACTCTTGACACCCTTCCTCTAGTTAGCCTTGTGGACAATCTCAATTTCAACTACTAAAAACATTTTGTTTCAAGCATTAAATGATACTATACTAACATGAGAAAGCATTTGAGACGCAACTTAATTAGGCGTATTGACATAAACCATTAGACAAGAAATGTGGTTGTAGAAGTATGTTTTCCAATGCCCAGGAGGAAGAAAAGGTAGACGTGGGACTTAAATAGGACCAAAAACAGTTGGTAGCAACTAGTAGGCGATTGATAATTGGTACAACTTATCCAAAAGTTGGTTGTAGCCACTTTGTAAATTGTTTTCTGGTCTGCCAAATTACCAGAAACTCTGTTGAAAAAATTTCAACAAAGTAGTGCAAACTGCCAAAAACTTGTGATTTGTCCTGCAGAAAGTGCTTAATAGTCTGGCCAACCTAGCAGGATTTGTCAGAATCCTATAGAAAGAAAACATGCATGAAAACTTACCTTGAATTGCCACTGAATTGGATTCAAAACACCAGTATCAGTGGAGGATACAGAAAAATTGCCACTTAAATTGTGAAGGTTGCAGAAATATCACTGCTAATCCCTTATTACCTGAAATTAGAACATATTTTTAATTTCAAAACCATAAAAACAATTGCCGTTTTCAGACTTCAACCATGTTTTTTTCGTGTACCTTCTCGGTCCTCGGTCGTTGGCTTGCTTTTTTCGTATTAAATGACAAAAGGCACTTTTGTAAAATCTTCTTTTCCTTATTGTGTTAATCTGGGCACTAACTGGGCCCTGTTGGTGAGGCCATGAACAAAGGGCTCATCCATGTACATTTCAGCTTGCCATTCACTAAACACCAACATAGCCTACAAACAAATGTCACCCCAGGACTGAGACACGGGATCACTTGCAAATCAAACGGCAGGATAACCATTGCAGCAGTGTCCATGCACAATTTTGTAAAATCTTGTTACTGCTAACATAATTTTTTTTTGAAATATAAAAAAATCAGTCACTTAGACTTGAGAGCCAAAAAAAATCAGATTGTGTTATTGACATGCTCCATGGGGACATGTCCCCTGTCTTTTTTGACCCACTCCCAACCCCGGTACAATATGGGTATGTCATTTTCCCGTCCCCCATTGTACCCTTTTCTGCGAAATTCTGAAACGGTCCCTGAAATGGTTCTGAGAGTGGTCGGAGAAGTAGGGGACGTCTAGAAGTCCCCAAGACAGCTAGGGGACTCCCATCCTGGGGATTTCTAGCCACATAGCCAAAGCCATTTTTGGATGGCCAGTTTTAAAAAATAACACATTTTTAAATTTGAGAAAAGGCTTGCTGGCCCACAAGGACACCCTAACCACATTTAACAATACCAAAACCTAATCTAAGCATAAAAAAAAACAAAAAGAAGAAATAGAAATTCATTTTCACATTCGCAAAGGAGAAGAGCAGCAAGAGAAGGAGCAGCTGGTCAAGGAGTGAACACCAGTTGAAAGAGGAGGTTAAGGCATCAAATCTACTTGATTTAGATTCTTTGACCTACCATCTACTGATTATGGACAATTATATATTATTATGGACTTCTATGTTTACTGTTTAGTAGTTTAGTTTAGTATTTACATTTTAATATGTTATGTCAAATAATGCTTGAAACTTGGAGCCTTTGGGCATTTTTGCTGTATGTATGGCATATATTGACAATGGAAGCATCTGAATTTTGTTAATTTGCTTATTGATTCACATGTGAAATCTCAATTCTAGTCTAATGCTATGTATTAAGCTAATAAAATGTCTACGATGAATGCTTTACCAATGTTATGATATGCATATTTGAAATTTCTCTCTATATATAAAAATTCCCCTATTTTTTTAATAGCCGTCCTCTACCATCCCCTAAAAATTGGCCCTAAAGAGTACCCGTACCCGAAACACGTCTCGCCGTCCCTTGCGGCCTTGTCCCCAAAACCCTGTGGAACTTAGGTTATTGTGCCTTTTTGGGAGCATTAAAAGTTGCATTGGGCGAAAGAATAGTCAATATCTATATTTTTGGTCTTATGGGGTGAATACCAAGGATTTTAGAGTCCCCAAATGACTAGAAAGCAAGGTCTCCTGAGATTGGCCTAAAATGGACGAGATAGATGAATGAGACAACTTATATAGAATAACATTAGTTGACCTGAAACAAAATGGGATGCAAAGAGCATGTGAAAAAGCACAGTGGAAATATTCGAAAGGAAATTGATGTATTTAATGCTGTAAATGCAACAAAACAAATAAGTGAGAACAGGGTTTCACAATGGATTGTAATTGGAGGCTACATTGTATAAACATAGAGGAAAGGTTAGAATTTGTCATTTGGTAAGTTTTCATGGATAATTGACATTTTTTAAGCACAAAATGGATCACATAAAAGTAGTGACCATTATGTAGTTTAGTAGTGATGAATAGGGCAAATGGTAACAAAATACAAAAGAAATCAATCAAACACAAAGAAATGCAATGGTCCTAGTTCAGAAAATCAAAATAAGTAATGTGGTATAGGACATCACCATTGGATTGCAGTGACATACATCTGAAATGATTTGATGCCCCCCAAAACTATCTCAATTATTGCATTGATCAATTGTCAATCTATCGTCTATTGGTTGTGACAGTAGGTGCCAGTCGAAGATTCTTCCATCTACATGTCTATAATAATTTAATAATTAGTGTAATACTTTCTAGTTCAATGTTTTTGTTAGTGGGAATTTAAATACTTGGGTTAAGAGTGAGAATGCTCCTTATCTCCTGAATGAGGACTGATGATACATTTAGCCATGGATGTAGCACATTTTTATTCACATGATCAAAAGAAGAATCCACTGTGCCTTTTAATTGGAAGTATCAGTTGATGATTCATTATCTATCTTATAGCAATCAGTGGGACAATAATGACTACTATCAGCTGTCTATCTAGTCTTACAGTAGCAAAGGCATGCTCAGTTTGGTCTTATCTTTAAAGATCAACAGGACCAACAATACTTTGACCTTGCTTTCCAAGTTCACTTTTATGTCCCATCTTATTGAAATAATATGGAGCCAGTGTATATCAAACTGACCAATCTTATGAGAATACCGCTTCTCAGTGATAAAGAAAAGCTTTATCATTGAGAGATGCACAATGACTGGAAGAATCAGAAGAACTAGATTGCCTGCATTAGGTCCATTGGAAGAGTTCAGTGTCTTATGGTGAGCTCGATCCCCCCTCTTTATTTTCTTGAAATTTCTTAAGTATTTTTTTTTAAAAAATTTCTTTCATATTAATTCATGGAAGTTTGAATGATTAACAGTGCTATCCATGACATCAATCTACTTCTAGATATCAATATGGTCATCTTACTTGGCACAAAGAACAGTAACACAGTTGAAATTTTCATTAATGTAAATTTTCATATCAATACAAGCTTTCCTCTATTCATCAACTTCCTTCGCAAGGGATTAATTGAGTAGTTTCAAATGTATGACATCCTCATCTTTATGGCCAATTGTATCTGAAGTAAACTACCTCTTCAATATTCTTGACATTATAGCTGTGATTTGACTTATTGAAGAGATTGTGAAAGGTCTACAATGAAACATTCTTGACATTATAGCTGTGATTACATTTATTGATGAGATGCCACTCTTGGAATATGACCTAGGAAGAGAAATGACTCTTCCGCCACAAAAGGGAGTTATCTATATAGAACAACAGCAATCAAGGAGAGGAAAAACAATCGGCAGCAGAAGAAAATATATGTTTGGCAGAGATAGCGAACAAGGCAGGAGAATGCATAAATAAGCAGCAGAGATGACCATCAAACAGTAGATTCAGTGACACCAAGAAGAAAATATAGATACTCATGAACTGGCATCGACTAAAACAAATAATAAGTGCATACATCCGCTTGAACTATCGGTTACTTCTAACTGTTGTGGTATGATGATAGATTCTAATATATAGATGAAATACATACAATGTTCACATTTGATCTGATCATATGCTATTCATTTATTATATATATATATATATATATATAATAAATGATTATTTGAATATGATATTATCAATATGGGATTTGTAATAATTGGACATGTAGGTGGAAGGAGTGCAAGGAGGGGGAATGGTGAGATTTCCACTAGGTATGCCACCTCATGATGATGGTTAATGACCATCGGTTAAGGACCATATGAGGCCAGGAAGGATAAGGTCTGCCTTAGGACCTAGGGTTGAGGGTCAAGGGCACTCTATTGCAAGTCCCCTACTATCCCCACATGGATAAACTATTGAAGTGGATAAGAAAGGGATCTTCAATCATAAAAGGAAGGGTTGACATGATGGAGGGGAATGGTGTTAAGCCCCCACTAGGTAGCCATGTCATGATGATGGTTAAGGACCATCAGTTAAGGATCACATGAGGTCACAAAAGATAAGGTCATGTTGTTGGGCCTAGGGTAGAGGATACTTGGGGCACCTCATCATGTCTCTCAACCTCACTTTCATTATGGTTGAGCTCCCATTTATTTTATGCAGATATGTTGTGTATCAATATGTATATGTCACCTAACCGTAAAAATGGATGTATTGCATGTATTATTATTATTATCTAATTTGGTTGCAGGTTTCAAACAAAAGCTATCTCACCTTATTTCTTGGTTAGGTTTATATCTCTAACTATATTGTGTTCCTTGTTTCATTTGGAATTGTGAATTTAGGGCAAAGTATAAGGTGATCCCTAAAAGGGGACATTACATATTTTGAAAACATTTTTATAAAAAATGGTGCCATTTATACCTAATTTTGCTCTTCAGTGATAAAATTGTTTAAATGGCATCATCATGGTTTGCGCAGTTTCAAAGGCCTTAATTTGGGCTTGATGGCAAGGGCTCTACCCCGACACTTCCCCCAAACCGCCACAAGGGGTGTTGCCCCTCAACCTTGTTGAGGGTGTTGCCCCCAATCCCCATGAAGGGTGCTGCCCCTCAATCCCATTGGGATCTGCACAACTAGACCCCGCTAGACTATATTAGATAATTTTTAATTTTTTAATACATGTATATGTTATTAGGATGAGTAATTGGTAAAAATATGAATGTTTATTAACAAGAGCGAAGCTCAATAAATAGCTATACAAATTTTACAAAGAGGCAAGCTTCTAAAAAAGAAACTGCCAGAAAGATCAAAAAAGATCTTTAACAAGATATTTACACCAAGTTACAATATTGAGCATTAATACTAAAAATAATAAAATATTATTCTAATACCCTCCCTTAATGCTCAATCTATCAACTACACCAATAGACCCCCTGAATTTGACAAACTTATCTGAACTGAGGGGCTTGGTGAAAATATCTGCTGGCTGCTCCGAGGTAGGAACATACCGTAACTGAATCGATCTATCTTCAACCAACTGCTGAATGTAGTGACGGTGAAGTTCTATGTGTTTGGTTCGTTCATGGAAGACTGGATTCTTGGCAAGTTTGAGCACTCTCTGATTGTCTGAAAACAAAGGAGTCGGACCAGTTTGAGATATTTGCATATCTGCAAGCGCTTGGCGAAGCCAAACTGCCTCACAAGCTGCCTTAACAGCTCCTCTATACTCTGCTTCAGTTGAAGAGAGAGCCACCGCCTATTGCTTCTTACTAGTCCAGGTGATTGCACCAGATCCCAAACTGAACACATATCCAGAAGTTGATTTCCGATCATCAACGGAGCCTGCCCAATCTGAATCTGTGAACCCACTGAGTCTAGGATCATCACACCTAGTGTAAAGAAGGCCATAATCCGAGGTGCCCTTTACATAGCGCAGGACACGCTTCGCGACTACCCAATGATCAATCCTAGGGGCTGTCATGAAGCGTGATATGTAGCTCACTGCAAAAATGAGGTCAGGTCTAGTGGCAGTGAGGTAGATGAGACTACCCACTAGTTGCCTGAATTGGGTTTCATCTACAGGAAGAGAATCAGACGTAGCTGACAATTTCAGGTCAGTCTCCATAGGTGTGGAAGCAGGTTTGCAATCCTGCATTCGAAACCTGTCAAGCAAGCTTCTGGCATACTTAGATTGAGAAAGGAATATGTTGCTGTCAGTCTGCCAAATCTCAACACCCAAACAATAATGAAGAAGCCTTAGATCTGTCATATAAAAAGTGCTGCACAAATCCTGTTTGATTTTGGAGATCAATTGTGTTGAATTCCCAGTAGTGATCAAGTCATCCACATAGACAACAAGAAAGAGAATATCATTACCAGAGTGTTTGATATACAAATTACTATCTGAAGGACTACGCTGAAAGCCATGAGTAACCAAGTACTGATAAATTTTTATGTACCATGCCTAGGGAGCCTGTTTAAGGCCATAGAGTGCTTTCTGGAGTGTACACACTTTGGGTTCTGAACCGACAACCTTGAAACCAAGAGGCTGCGTCATGTAGACTTCTTCCTGCAATTCACCATTAAGGAAGACACTCTTCACGTCCATCTGATGGACTTTCCAACCATACTGAGCTGCAATGGCGAGAAGAAGACGAATATTACTCATCTTAGCAGTAGGAGCAAATGTCTCCTCGTAGTCAATGCCTTCTCGCTGGGTGAATCCTCGAGCAACTAATCTGGCCTTATATTTGTCTAAGGTACCATCGACATAATACTTGACCTTATAGACCCATTTACAACTAATGGGTTTCTTCCCTTGAGGAAGATCTGAAAGCACCCAGGTGTGATTCTTCTGAAGGCTTTGGAATTCAGCATCCATTGCCTGTTCCCATTTTGAAATTCCTTTGGCCTCGGCATATGTCTGAGGCTCATAGATACTGTGGATGTTAGCCATAAGAGCAAAATTGACTGTGTTATGCTGGATGCCCTTATTTCTGGAAGTTCTACCCTCGATGAGCTCATCAGGACGAAGATCACTGATGTTCTTAGCCCACCATTTGTGCCGAAGAGTAGGTGTGCCAACATCATGAGTGGGAGGAATAACTGGAAGAGGAAGCGGATCAGGATTAGGAGGAAGGTGCGCATCGACCGGAGGAAACTCGGGTGGTGCATTGTTGAATATAGAGTTTGCATCATCCCTCCCATCAGGTGAACCTAGAGGAAGATCAATACCCAAGTCAGATGCCTTCAAAGGCTGATCCTCAAAATTGTGCTGAGGAATAGGGCCTCGGTCTTCATCAAAAACATCACGATTGAAAAGAACACGATCAGTGTCAATATCAATCAGGCGGTAAGCCTTATGGTTGTCACTATACCCTGTAAACATGAGCTTCTGACTCTTGGAATCCAACTTAGTGCGCTTAGCATCAGGAATCCATACATAAGATAAGGAGCCAAAAAATTTCAAGTGGCTGATCCTAGGTTTGCGACTAGACCAGACTTCTTCAGGAGTCTTATTTTTAACAACATGAGTAGGTGACCTATTAAGCAGATAAACAACGGTGAATACTGCTTCTGCCCAATATTTCTTAGGAACATTTTGATGTTCCATCATAGACCTAGCCATCTCTATAATGGTGCGGTTTCGACGTTCTACAACGCTGTTTTGCTGAGGGGTGTAAGGTGTGGTTAACTGACATTTTATGCCATGAGTATCACAGAAAGTGGAGAAGGCAGAAGAACAAAACTCCCCCCCATTATCAGACCTAAGAGTAATAACAGAAGAACTAGACTCTTTCTACAAAAGCTTTAAATTTCTGAAATACAGTAAACACATTGGATTTTTGCTTTAGGAAATACACCCACATTTTACGACTGAAATAATCAACAAAAAGCAAGAAATACCTGTATCCAGTAACAAAAGTAGTATTCATAGGACCACATACATCAGCGTGGACTAGTTGCAGTACCTTAGAGGCTCGCCATGAGTCACCATCCTTGATTGGTGTCCGGTGTTGCTTCCCTGCCTGGCAAGCTTCACAAACTCGATGATGCCGAGTCTGAATATCAGGGAGGCCATGTACTAAGTCGTCCCGAACAAGTTGTGCAAGATACTGAATATTCAAGTGACCATATCGCTAATGCCAGAGACTGGTGAGAGAGGGAGAGTGCGCTATAAAAGCATGCTCAAGAGAATTGCCAGTGTCCACAAGTCGATAGAGACCATGATCCTCAATGCCAACAGCGAGAGTGATGCTAGAAGCACCATCAACAATCGAGCACTTATGGGCACTAAAAATAACATCCAAGTGAGGAGAATGCCGCATAATCTGACTGACTGAAAGGAGATTAAGTTCCATACCAGGAACATAGTGCACATTGAGGAAGAGGAGACGTCGTCCACCAGACTCAATCTGAACGTTGCCCTTGCCGACAATAGAGTACTCTTCACCACCTCCAAAGATAACTGAGTCCGTGTAGGGAGAGAACTCAACAAACCAATCACGTCTGTGAGTGAAATGACGAGAAGCACCTGAATCAATGTACCAGGTAGAAGACTTCACATGGTCTGCAGGTCTGTTAGTCATGAAGGCATAAAAGGCAGATTCTTGCTGATCTGTGTGTTCAGCAACATTTGCTTGGGGCTGAAACCCTCCCTGCTTCCGTTGTTTGGAAGCCAGTTTGGTACGACAATCTTTGATCAGATGACCAAATTTGTGACAGTAATTGCACTGCACCTTTTTCTTAGAGCTATCCTAAGATTGAGAAGGGCCCTTCTGCTGAAAGGACTAATATGACTGAAATTTTCCTTGATCCTTGTGAAAGGATTGGACTACAAAGGCCTGGTCTGAGGAGGATGAGGTGGCACTGCTACCAAACTGTTGTTTCCAACGATCCTGCTGCAGAAGTTTGGTGCACAACTCTAGGAATTTCAGATCCACATTAGTCGAAGTAATGTTGAGAGATTCTATGAAGTGCTCATAAGAGGATGGTAGACTTTTCAGAGTAATGACTGCCATATCTTCTTCCTCCATCTTTCGACCGATAGCTTTAAGCTGATCGCTAATGTCTTTAATCTTTGTGAGATGCTCCTGTAAGGACATGCGTTCATCCATCATGATGGAGAACAACTGGTTCTTTAGAAAGAATGCGCACTTTTGTCGGATGTCTCATGCAACTCCTTTAGATACTTCCAGATGTCGGCAACAGGTTTTCCAAAGGGAATCTGAGGTAGTTGATCATCGATGACAGAGAACTTGAGAAGCATAACAGCTTCTCGATTCCGATTGTCAAACTTGTCCTGATCTGCAGGGACAGAGGTCAGACGAGTCTCTGTGCCTAGAACAAGCACATCCAGACGACAGTACTCGAAGATGGTCAACATGCGATGCTTCCAGGTGTTATAATTGCGGCCGTTGAATCGTTGATTGCCTTCCAACATTAAATTTGTGAGTGATGCAATCTTGCATGCTTCCCAATGTTGAAAAATCAAGAAATAGAGATGCACGAACACGAATTCAAAACACGAATCCCAATGCAAAAACAGGGGCAGAGTCAGGTACAGACTTCAAAAAAACTGATGAAGTACGACTGACACGGATTTCAAGAAAAAAATCCGGCTGAACCAAAAAATCAAATGAAAACCTAGAAGAAATCTGGAAAACCCAAAAGGAATTTGAAATCGGATTTGAAATCTGTTGGCACAAATTTTGAGGCACGGAAAACGATGCACCCAAAAATTTCGGAGACCAACCCAATTGAGCTCTCAAAAAATCCACCAATAATCTGCAATTAGATTTCCAATACAACAAAGAATCTGAGAGTTTCTAAGGAAACCCTAGCCACTGGAAAAATTTCCAAAAAATTGCAGAAAAAACGTCAAAAATGGCTGTTGTTTTTGACAGAGATGACCTTAAAGGAGGTCGAAAATGGTGGACTACGAGCTGTCACTTTGAATCGAGAACCAGATGCAGAAGAAGAAACGTGAGTTTCAAGCATAAAAAACCGCGGGTTTTGTGGCCGAAAACTAACCACGAGCCGCTGATATCCGCAGTCGCGGGTTGAAAAAATGCAGAGAGCGCGTTGTTGAAGCCACAAACGATCATGGGAATGGTCATTTTTTCCTGAGAACGTTGACTAAAATCGCAGGTAGCAGAGATCGCGTCCTTTTTCTTTTGAAAGAAACGTGATTTTCAGAAGAATTTAAAACTCCATGGGTTGCTGAAGATATTTTTGAAAACCCTAGTCAGGTTCTATAAACAAAGAGCCTAAAAAAATTCACAGGAAAAATATTTTGAAAAATTAATGTGAAGATAATTTCACAAATGAAATTATGAATTTTTCGAAAATGGAATGCTGCTCTGATACCATATTACGATGAGTAATTGGTAAAAATATGAATGTTTATTAACAAGAGCAAAGCTCAATAAATAGCTATACAGATTTTACAAAGAGGCAAGTTTCTAAAAAAGAAACTGCCAGAAAGATCAAAGAAGATCTTTAACAAGATATTTACACAAGTTATAATATTGAGCATTAATACTAAAAATAATAAAATATTATTCTAATAATGTATATACACATGTATGTGTAAATATATATATATATATATATACATGTAGGTATACTTATACATGTGTATATATATCCAAACCAGTGTAACACGGGGACGCGTCCCCCCCCCAAAATCCCCAACGCACCCTGGACGGGGGGACGTCGTTCCCGCGTTTCCAGCGGCGCCACCGATCAGCCACCATTCGTCGGGGATGCGGGGACGTCCCCACGTCCCCCTTTGGGAACGGGGAATCCAAAACGTCCCTCGACCCTAAAAGGGGACGTACGGGCGTCCCCCGTCAAAGCACAAAAATAAAACAATTTTTTAAAAAAAACACAACATTATTAAATTGTTTAGTGTGTAATCATGCTACACAACATTATTATCATGCTACTCAATGTAATCATCTTTATGATTAGATACTCGTAGAACTCTTCCATTTGCTGATTCGACTATTTATAAATTATAATTATAATTCTATTGTTCAAACTTCAATGTTCTATGTTATTAACTTATTGTTCCATGTTCAATGTTCAAACTTCAATGCAATGTAGTATTTAGTTTTACTTTGTCTTTTACTAATAGTAATTCAGATTCTAAATGTCTTAGATTCTTATATTGTTATACATTTTTTCATAACTAGCATTTTAGGTACCACATGTATAGTATATAGTATATACACCTCTCCCCGCCACCATCCCCCCGCCGTTCCCAAATTGAGGCCCCTCTGTCCCCCCTGCCCGGAAAC
>MU223602.1:1701744-1712226 GCA_018584345.1 Thuja plicata | reverse complement strand
TTCATGATAATGCCTGCAGTCGGCAGCTGATCTTCAGTGGCGGATAAACTGTATGTTCACATTTATTTATACCGCTAGTTATCTACTACTATTTTCTGAAACTAGTGTTATTCAGTTATAATACATTTGATTTCATTGAATAGTTTTCCAAGTCTCTTTGTGCTTCCTATCAAGATTATGTGTCTTCCTATTTTGCAAACACTGTTTACTGTCTAGTGTAAGGATTCACATGGATATACATATCAAAGATTTTTCCTAACTGTCTGCGCAAATTAAGAAATATAGAGTTCTCAATAATTGTACTCTTTCAGTAGCATTCACAGCCTGTTGGAACGATTTGGGTTAACAAACCTTGTAACACATAACCAGCAGAGATTTTTTATTAAATCAGATTTTATTGGAAAAAAATCTAGTGAGGAATCTTACACTATCAAATTCTTAAACCATTTGCATACATCCTTTTCACATCTCCATTGTGTTTTATCAACAAAAGTAACATTGTCAACAAGTTATGAATAAAATTTTAGGGCAATCCATAAGATAACCTTAGATGCCCTATGTCACAATTTTGACTTACAGATAAATACCATAGTAAACATATAGAATTTGTTTGGGTGGTAAATTTTATATTTCGTTGTCTGAAATTATTTTTAGATGTAGAAGAAATCATTAATGAAAACTAGTATAAATAAATGAAGCCAACTAAACAGAAGTTAAAAAAGGCAATCATGTCCTCACCATGCCAATAGCACATAGGCCGTTGTTCTAAAAAATAAAGCACCATTCCAATAGCACATAGGCCATTGTTTTTTATTATTAAAGCAACCTAACAAGGGAGCTGAACCTTACAAAAAAAGGCTTGAAAGCTGTTCAAACCATCAAAAGCATAACACAAAGGACAACAAAGACCAAGAAAACAAAACATAGCACAAAGACTTAACCCCAAAAGAAGGGGTCAAACTCACGCTACACACGAAGACGAGCGTGAGTCTACATCGTTGGACAATTGTCCAAGCAATACTATCTTTAGGTTCCCCCATGAAGGAGACACCGCTAGGGCAACTATCAACACAACAACTAGAGTGCTGAAGAAGCTAAGCATTGTCAACATATCCATGGTGTTGAGTTGCAACAAAAGTCGATGGAGCAGATAGGTCATCATGGCCAGAGGACGTAGTATCAGTGGAAATAGGGGCAACAACAAGAGTTGCAGCAGGAGCAAGATTGGGTTTAGCAGCAAAAACTAGACCCGGATCTGCGCATAGGTCATTGTTGATCTAAAAACAAAGGCACCATAAATTTTTTTTTTCTTTAAAATATTACAAACAAGAACTTCAACATCCAATTAATTAAGGACAAAATAAACTAGATGTTGGAATCCAAACGTAAGTGTAGTAAGTGTGTTTTTTAACATTATTATAGTCAAGATAGACGAGTACACATGAATGAGAATATTTTTATGAGATCATAAGATGTGATACATAATGAACTACAAATTCATGTTTCAATATTATATATAATTAAATAATTTAAAAAAACAACTATGAATTGAAAACCTAGGTGGTGTGAAAATATAAAGGCCTAGTTAAAATGAAAATGGTTAAAGACACATTATTCAAGTTAAGGTGGAATCTGTCAAAATATAGAATCTTAGATATTTATATACAAATAGTTTGTTTGACAAGATCAAACTAAACTTTTCAAAAGTTAAAGAGTTTCCAACAGAAGAGAAATAAACAAATAATAAAGAACATAATAATAACAATAAATACAAATTTAAAAACGCAAGGCATAAAGCAAGCCTTGGATCTTTGTATGGCACACACAAGGATTTTACTAGATAAAGGATCCTAAGCTAAGTGTGATACCAACACCAAAATAATGGTACTCATTCATACAATGGAACAACCCTTAATTTAGAAAACTCAAAGGGCCGTGCAATAATCAACATTGCCAAAAGAAATTCTACTTGGGGTCCTCAAAGGCGTTTTATTGTTCATGTGTCTAAATGAATGTTGCTTTGGTACACTATTGAGTTGAGTGGCTAGGAAATGTGTGAGAACCTAAGAATAAACTTATATTAGAAGTTTGTGAGAATGAGGTTTCACAATTTAGTAGAGTTGAAAAGAGCTGGTCAATCTTGAATCACTTTGATCTTTTCAAGATCTATGTGATGCCCTCATATTAATCTAAGTATTATACCTATCTTTGTTGGTATAATTTATACTATATTCCTTTTGTTAGGATATTAGTAGACCAACATTCAACGATAGAATAGAAAACTCACAAGCTCTAAAACTAGTTTGAAAGGCAAGTGTACATATATTTTGTTGCTACATATTTGAAAGTTTGATTCAATCATAATATTAGCATATTTTAACAAGCCCAAGGGTTTATGAGGTAAAATTCCATTTATTCAAAAAATTGTAACAAATCAGGTTCAAAATCTACATGCATGATGATTGAATTTATCAAGAACTGACTTGTGTTGACTCAAACTATATAAGGAATGCACAAATTGAAAATAAATTACTATAGACCTCAAGACAATGCCAAGATTTGAAAAGAATGATTGGAATTTCAACACGTGTAGATTTGGGACAACCAAAAGTTGTATGCAAACAATTGTTTGAATAATCTTCCTCTAGCCATGGAGTGCCCCATGTGGTGAATTGTATGATGCTAGGTATATTTTAGTGATTGTTATGCCATTTGGTTTGGTGTCTCCTAATGAATTGGATCTCAAATTAGACAATTTGAATTTGTGGACAAATGTAGTAGTTTTACCTTTCTTATTTTGTTTTCTCCAAGTTCATACTAAGTTGTAGTTTGTCCTCATTGTGAAGTTCCCTCAAATCTGGCGGTGAAGAAAAATAGGGATTCAAACATGTTAATTGAATAGAGATATGTACAAAATTCTCTTTTTCAACTCCTAAGATGGTGTATATTCTTCACAACATAAATGGTGGAAATCCTCTTGCATAGCCAGTATTTGAGTATAATTATGATGTCCTTCAACACCTATACACTAGAATTAAAATGAAGTCATGAATATTAGTCCAATCTACAAACCTTGTTTAGATGCCAAAACAAAGGTAAGACTTTTTTCCTCATCTTGAAAAGTGTAGACAATGAGTTTCACCCTCTCTTGCACAACAAAATAATCTTGAAAATACTCAATCCAAGGTTCAATCTTGTAAGCGCTTAGAAACTTGGTATGAGGTCCAAAATAGTGCAACTCTTTTTAAATTTAAAAATTTGTTATTTATTATTATTATTATTATTATTATTATTATTATTATTATTATTATTATTATTAATTATATATTTATATTTTAAAAATACTATTTTTTAAGAAGGCGAGATTATCGGGTGGAACATGACAACTTCCCTTTTACAAATTTCTTGGCCTCAAGAAAATTTAGGTTTAGATGAATAAAAAATATCTAATCCTTCCCCTCGAGAGACAAACTCTTCCACTTCACCAAATATTCTAAAATAAACTTACTCAATCTCTTCTCTCTCATATTGATTATCTTTTTTTGGCTCCAAAATCAGTTTAGCTTTGTCATCAAGAGGTGGTAGCTCAGAGGAGGGATCACCATGTTGTCCAAGAACCCTCTTAAGGCATGAAACATGGAAAACATTGTAAATTTTTTTATATTTCCTAGCAAATCCAACTCATATGCAACCTTTCCTATCCTCCATATGATCTTATAAGGTATGCAAATTCATGGCTTAATGTTCTTTACATCACTCTCCTTAAGGGAATATTCACTATAAAGTTGTGAACTCAGAAAAATGATGTCTCCTTGAAAAGTTATCTCCGATAGAGCCTTATATTTATAAGATACAACATAAAAGTGATTACACTTAGTGAGTCTATCCACTAACAGAAAAATACAAACCTTGCCCTATGGTCTAAGGAGGCTCATGATAAAATTCATGTAGATGCTTTACCATTTCTGATGTGGAATAACAAACATATTCTTGGCATGCTTAGTTATTATTAAAGTTCTCCAATCGACAAATATATCAACCATGGAACACAAGTAGGGCATCCTATATAATGCATCAACCACACCATTATTCTTCTCATTAACATACTTAACATCAAAATCTTAAGTGTTAACTTACCCAAATTTGTGTCTATCATTCAAATCCTTTTGATTGAGGAAGAACTTTAAGCTATTGTGATCCAATTTTACAACTTATCTCCCACAAAATAAATAGTCTTAACTTCGCTAATGCATGTGATGGCTAACATCTTTTTGTCATAGATAGAAAATCCTCTCTCTATTTCCTTGAGCATCTTACTCTCAATTGATATTGCTTTGACCCCCTCTCATGAAGCATTATACTAAAAATGAAAAGGAAGTGAAAAACTAGAAATAGCCGTATTGGAAAATGAACTTGATCACCTCCTCAATCTTTTCAAAAGATTTTTGTACTAAGTCACTCTAACAAAGTCTCCCTTCATCAAACCTAAAATGGGGTAGCTAGTTGTGAAAACCCTTCAATGAACCCCTTGCAATAGTTGCAAAGATTAAAATCCCCTTTCAAGTATGTTATATTCTTAGGTTGAGGCCAATCCATGAGTAGCTAATCTTCTCATCATGCATACTAACCCCTTGGACACTAATTTTATGTGCTACATATAATATGTTTATCAACCTAAATGGCATGACTAGAAACTCATAGTGTCCACATTAACACATTAAAGTGTCTCGTACACGTTCTCATCTTGTACTCTTATCTAAGGACACCCTAACCATAAATCAATTTTGGAGACATACATTGCACCATGAAGCTCATTTATCAATTCATCAATCTTGAGATTAGGGTGGGAGTTCTTGATTGTTCTTTTCTTCCGTGTCTTATATTCAATGCAGTTTGTCATGTTATAATCTTTTACCAATACTGTAGATGAAGAAAATGTGATAGAATTTGGTCACACGTGCCCCATAACCAACAACTCCTTCATTACCCTCTCAATTTATTCTTCCTAGCTCGTAGGATGATGATAAGATGTAACGATAGGGTATGTGCAAGATCATGGTGGGCTAAAGTAGTCCCTTAAGTAGCAATGGAATTTTAGAAAAACAAAGTTAGGGACCTTAAAGTAAATTTTTTAATAAGTTATCAACATTATATCAAAAATATATAAGAATAAAATTTGTAGAAAATTAAATGTAGTTTCTAAGCTACTATTTGTTTTTTGAAAAAATATTAATCTATTTGGTAAAAATTTGAAATTTCAATGCAGTAGTACAAAGATTTTAGGAACAAGATAAGAAGTAGGTGTATGTCTGACCACCCTAACCACAATCAAATGATAATATGTTTTTATAAGATTATTGATATAAGTAGAAGATGCTTGTCCAAATATGCACATATTTTTTTGTAATTCTTTTCCAAGTAAATAATTAATTATAATTTTTTTACTACAACTTTTACAGAATATAAAAACTCTGTGTCTGACCACCATAACTTGGTCAAAACTTTATAATTTTTTTTTTTTTAAAATCTTATAGTATGTGAAATAGAATGTGATACATGTTTTGGATTTGAAAAATGTTATACTGTTTGAAAGTTACGAATGTTTTTTAATTAGCCTATCGATCATGACTTTAGATGTAATTTAATTAGAAAATGAATAATAATTATTTATTAAACTCAAAATCAGATAAAATTTATATTGGTGGAAAGTTGAGAATCTCCTTAAGAAACCCTTTTCGATTCATCATTTTTGGGTAAAAAAGGTCGTCAACTACATGGTCGAAGTCTGAAAATGCAAGGAAATTTCATAAACACATTTTTTGGATTGACTTTCCACATTTGGCATCCCCAAGCCAAATCCCATAGCGATCCTGAGGCAAAAAGGGGGGAAAATTATGTGAGAGAAATCAAATATTTGTTCCATATTGGATATTTCTCCAAATCAAATATTTGTTCCTGTTGGTAAACATATTTTTCACTGCAATTGTTTCTTTGAAATTGACCCTATTTGCTCGATGAGCAGTGACAACTCTGCCAGCAATTGGAGAGATTGAAATCTGATCACTATCAAATGATAATCTTGTTAGAGTAATAGTCTATCGGGGTTACTAATTTAAATCATTATGATCTAATTAGTAACTTCCCTATTCACTCTAGTTTGCTTAAGCTAACCTTAGGTAGTTTCTATTTCTGTTAGTTTCCCTTTTTAGGGTTTCGGCATCCTTTATAAGGATTGTCTGCTTTGTAATTCATAAGGAGTTTGTAAATCATTTCATTGTTGAATATAGAACATATTTTCTGTCAACATGTGTTTGCATTCTCTGGCCTATCGGCCGCCATAGCTTCTGTTTCTTCTATCTTCTGTCTTCATTCTCGTAGCAGTTTTGCATGCAGGGTTCTTGGGTAGATTGATGTTCATCAATCTCAACAAATCTTCCTCTGCATTTGAGAGGGGCAACTCCCTCGTATGATAGGGTTATTTGGTATTTTTGTGTAGTTTTCACCTGAAAGTATAAAATGAGACAAAATAGAACTAAAGAAAATAGATAACAAAAACCCCAATAGTAGACATACGAATACTAGTTGAGATTCACAATGGATATGATTAGAAAGGGGTATTTAGTACAGAATACAATGATGACAAAAGAATGGACATCGAACCCAGACATATGAAAAGATACACTATTCCAGTACATTCACATTAAGATATCAATAAATGAATGCATTTCATCATATCAATTACATAGAGAGAAGAACAATTGAATTTCACCATTACATAAAGTGATTGCCAACTTAACATACAAAAAATTGGTGATATCAACTCATAAATACATTTGAGACATATGAATAAATACATTCTTCATTATCTCTTTGAAAATATACAAAATCAAAAACCCTTATATACATAGAGTAAAGCCAAAAGCCTATTTGAGAATTTCTCTATAGTCTCCCCCTTTGCAAAAGTTCCCCCTTTACAATGATTTGCATCATATATATAGGCATGAGTGGTGTAACCACTTAAAACAAGTTCCTAATCACTTCATGTAATTACTGAGGATAACTATCTAAGATGATTACTTTAAGTAACTACTCAAGATAACCACTTAAGATAACTGCTGAGTAGTTACTTGAGAAAAGCACTTAGAATAATTATTTAGGAAAACTTCCTAAAATAGTCACTTGAAATAATTTCCCAAATGAACATTTAGAATAACTACTATATGAAGATAAGTTAGGATTTACCTAACTTTTACGATGATAGAGCCCAAAAACTAGCTTTCAATACAACCAGTGACATGAGTCACATTTACAAAATGAAAAAAGTCATTAGTTTAGTTGAGGCGATCACCACATCTTGCAATCACGAACAACTTCGCCTTCAAAGAAATACAGTGATGTACTTTTCTCCTTTCACGGACTTGTAGCATTTTTCAATGATTTGAATGCACGACATCCATTATTCTCATTTACACATCGCATAACAAAAATGCAAATATATATATATATTCCAACGCCATCTTGCATTTTCTAGACTCACATCCCAAATCCTCCATGCATACACGACTAATGAAGTTGGTAGATTGAATATTAAAAGGCTACATGTTGATGCGGTATGGAGAATGCACCTGTAGTGGAGTTCAACTTTGCATTTATCAATTGCCTTCATTTAAAAGTTTCTCAGTCACTCTCAATAGATCTATTTATATACATCCCATAACCATTACTTTTCATGACATGAGATCTCTCGAAGCACTCTGTCAAACATTCTTTAGCATGTAATTGCTTCTAGGAGATTGTGCGATGAGGATAGAGGAGTTGTAGCACGCAGTGTGGTCATTTTGCATATTAAATATTAATAAACTGAGACTAAACCACGTCACATTGCGCTGTGTTGAACAATCACATTCTACACGTAAGCCCATGTATTTCCTTGAAGTTTTATATGAAGCATTTGGCAGGTTTATTAAGAGCATATCCTGTATCACTGCGTTTCGCAAGACACCATTTCTTTGAAGAATTCGGTTAGACAGTTCAAGTGTGTTGTCTGTGCCTGCACATTTTGCATCCACATTTCTTTTATACATGCCCAAATACTGCTTCAAAATCTTTCATTGTGGCGAGAGTGAGGAGGATGCTGATATAGGTTGTGGAATTTGATTTTACAAAACTGCATTTATTTGAATGTTTCGAAAGCTTTTTCAACAAATCTCTCTGACTATAAATCCGCAATAACTACATTTCGTTACCTGAGATGACATGCCTGCGGCCATTCTATCGAATAATTCGGGTGCACTACATATGGTTTCATGTTTCACATGCATGTCTACAAGATTTGAAATTATTGAATCTAATCAGCTTCATACTAACTCTTTGAGAAGCCTGTCAAACAATTTAGCTTCATTCTCTTTGATTCCACATCTTGTATGCATGTTTGCTGGTAACTGTAGTTTTTGAAAAGATTCAAAACTGATCATGCTTTGAGAGAGGCTCATAACTTGTTGAGTTCATTTTTACACTTGCTTTGCATTTGATTGAAGGTTTCTAAAGACTCTTCAACATGTTCAATTTGTGTATCTTCTGTTGGCATAGCGATTATATCCACAATAAGATCCCTCTCACCAATAGTACGTGCTTGTGCTTTTGGTTTTGGTGTGACGGCAAAATCTACATATACCCTCAAGCCCTAGACTCTTCATCCTTCAGTATGTAGCAACTATATCCATGATGAAATCCCTCTCCACCACCATCGCTTTTAGTGTGATGGTCAAATCTACATCTCCTACCATAGTTGAATTCCATAAGATGACATTTCTTTCCGGCATTCTATCAAACAATTGGGTGGTTTGCCAATGTTTCACCATTCGATGTGCATATCCAGCAATGAATGCATTCCACGAGATGACATCTCCTTTGGGCATTCTGTCAAACAAATTAGTCCCGCTGTCCATGATCCATTTATTTTGAATGCATCTATACTTATTATCTGATTAGATGTGGAATTTGGCTTTTCACCTATTATGCTTCCAATAAGTTCGGATACATGTCTTACCTGAGCCAGTCTTTGACAAACTCCACCTTCCACAATGCTTCGATCGATGTTCCAAAACTTCTATTTCGCACTGGTGGGAGGATGTTGGCAAAGTTTCTTGAATCGGCTTTTCTGGATAATTTGTTTCAGGGCTCCCATTATACATAGGCAAGGAAGATGTCGGAAAAGGCTGTTGGGAATTAGGCCCGCCATTAGAATTTGTTTTGAAGTTACTGCATTCCATGAAATGACATTTCTTTGAGGCCATCTGTCTGGTGTTTTGTATATGATTCTGCATTTGCATACAACTCTACTGTGATCCATTCAAACTAAACCATCTACCAAAAACATCTCTAGCAAATTATTTTTGTGCAAATCTGCAATCGTAGAATACCATGAGATGCCGTCTCTGAGAGATAATTGTCAAAGAACAATCAATCCCTGCTCGTTTTCAACTCTTGCGAATTGCAGAAGCTGTGCATGGGAAGGAGAAGGGGAGGTTCGATGCATTTTAACATCAAGCAAGTGGAATTTTAATGCCATTTTTTAATTAGTTATAATAACTAATTCTTTTCCACAAAAAATGCAACGGTATTTTGATCAACTTAAGAAATTTCTTCACAATGCCGATGAAAACAGTGTAATAACAAATTGTGAATGCATCGGCAACTTTCCGAACTTTTCTAAGTCACCGATGAGCAAATCATAACAACAATTTAGGTGAGAGTACATCGGACTTCCAATACACTTGGCCAACTTTTGAAACATATGAAGATAACAAATGTGATATAACATCGATTTATATTGACTTGAAAAATTTTCACTTATCATCCTCTTCGTGGGTGTTTTAATAAACTTATGTAAGTTCGCTCAACTTGCCTATAATGCGGTAGATGAAGCAAATCGTTACCCTTCAGGGCCCGTTTGGTTGGCGGAATTTGTGCATGCTGGAATTGTCAATTCTAGAATTGAATCTATTCTAGGTTTGTGCTATCCTCAAAATGAATTCTAGAATATGGCTGTCCTGTTTGGTTCACCTGGAAGATGACTGAGAAGATGCAAATTCTGTGTTTGGTTCCACACAACTAGAATTGGAATTGGAATTTTGTTTTTGTACACATACACATATATACACACACATATACACACATACACATATATACACACATGTGTACACACACACGTGTATATATACACACATATACGCACATGTGTGTGTATATACACACATGTATATATACACATGTACACACACACATATATACACATACATGTATGTATATACACATGTATACACATACATACATGTGTATATATACACACACATACATACATACATACATGTGTATATATACACATGTATACACATATACACATATGTGTATATATATACACACATACACACATGTGTGTATACACATATACACATATATACACACATTTGTGTATATATA
>MU223602.1:1668032-1679843 GCA_018584345.1 Thuja plicata | reverse complement strand
GAAGAGACAATTGTTTCTTTTCAAGAAACTCTTCATCCTCTTTCCATGGTTTTCTATAAATTGGACTTCTTTTCTTCATTAGAGGATGATTTTTGGAGAGCATCAATATTATAGGCAATTTATATTTTATTTTCATGTTTTAAGCTCATTTGCATAATTAGTGTAAATTTCAATTGGAATTAAAGATATATTCTTTCATTTAAGATTCATTTCTATATCTAATATTTCAATTTGATGTTTTCAAGCTTTCATAGATTACAAGTAATTCAATTCTAGTTTAAGAGCAAATTCCTTTCATAGATTACAAGCTTTTCATTTCTAGACTAAGAGTATTTTCCTTTTTGCTAGTTTAATTGCATTTTACTTCCATAGAGTAGTTGCAAATCATTCTTAGATTAGTGCAATTCAATTTCTTAGTTTAATTGCATCTCTTTACATAGACTAGTTGCAGATTTCTCATATAGAATAATGGCAATTATTCTCTTCTTGCATTCTTAAATCCTCCATGTTAGCAAAGGTCAGGTTGTTGGCTCTTGTTCTGAGGGTAAAACTCAACATCCACATCTAATTAGGAGGCAACAAGTCACCTGAATTGAATTTGCAGAGCAAATAATTCATGTTTGTCTTTGTGAATTAAGTGATTGTGTAAGGACTATGTTGTGTTTGTGTTGAATTCAGAGGTCCACATTTAGCATACAAAAGTTAGGATTAACCTTGTTAAAGGATTTAAGACCATAGTTAAAGAGCCAAACTGTTATAGGATTTATAAATCAGACCTGTTAAAGTCTACCCGGTTAAGGGATTTTCTTGCAAAAACTATTTAGGAATCAACAAGTACAATGATCTGGGTGTAGCACATCTCCTCTTCTTATTCAAATCTAATTAAGCACAACACTTCTTCTTTCAAACTATCTTCACTCTTCACTCAATCACACCTTTGCATCCACGAACTACACTTGCATAATTCATCATTTTTTCTATAAATACATTACAAGTTCATTAGGCGAACATCACGTTAATCATGACCTAATACATTTGAATTTAATCATTAAAATCAATCTCACTCAATCCTTGAACCCTAAAATATATTACCAATCTAGAACATTCGATAACAACTTTAGGTCGGTCTTCAGATCCGTCGCACATTGATTTAAATCAAGAACAGTCAAACCTTTTTTAGCTCCTCAACATACTTCCAAATCTTGATTAAATCTGATCACCTCAAGCAATGAAATAGAAATTAATGATTACAAATTTTTTATGCCACATCACCTTTATATCTGGATCATAGAAACATCCACTGCAACCGATCACGTCATCACCGCTCACCGATCTAACATCAATTGCTCAAACTTGTTCAAACATTTTTCTAACTTGCACAAAATAATATTTTGTTAACTAAAACAATGCCTTGAAGTACTCCAATCCTTTTGTGATCATAGGATCAACAACATATCTTAGTCAAGATAAACATATCATGACCAAAACACTTGAATCCATACCAATTTGATAGAACAATCAAATCATTCACTATCTATCACTGTATGTTCTTTTGTCTACCCGGTCGCCCTTCAATCAATCATAAATTTCTCTATTGTTGTTTCCAGCTTACGCGATCATACAAAATATCTAGAGACATCCTGGAGTCTCCAACAATGATCACACACTCCAATTCTTACCGGAACACATAATTCATTAGTACTCATTCTTGGCAGCACATCAGGGACACTGCCAACAAACACAACACCAAGTTGACATCAATAACAACACAATAATTGATCTTCTTGTCATCAAACCTGCACCAATAAAAAATCAATAAAATCTACACCAATTATGCCAACAATCTCCCCCTTTGGCATTGATGACAACACCATAATGAGCTGATAATACTAGCCCCACCTTAATTGATGCACTCAGACTTCATATCAAGGTCTTCTTGGTCTTCTCCCAATGCTTGAATTTCTCTTCTCTTCTCATCTCGTGCTTCATCTTTTCTTCTCTTTCTTTTTCTTTTGATTTTCTCCCCCTTTAACATTAATGCCAAAGGTGCCACATACATCACCAACTGCTACAACATCTTCATTTCCCTTTGACTTCTCCACCTAAGGAGTAGTCCCTTTTAACGTCAACCTAATAGTGAAAGATATTCAATGAGTCCACTAGATTGATGCTTGCAACAACATCTTAGTGTCATTCAAGTAAGAGAATAACCCCTACCTTACCTCTCAGATACTCAAAAGTATCTTTGGGTGATGGTTTAGTGAATATGTCTACTAGCTTCTCCTTGGTTGACACATATTCCAACTTGGCTACCTTTTCCTGCACTTTCTCTCTTAAGAAATGATACTTGATTGCAATATGTTTAGTCTTAGAATGCGTTGCAGGATTCTTTGAAATGTTGATTGTACTTGTATTATCACAATAGATAGTCATAGGTATAGTTACCTTCTTTTTGATATCTTCTAGGATATGCTTCATCCTTGCAATTTGTGTACAATTTATAGCTGCTACTACATACTCATCTTTTGTAGTAGATTGGGAGATGCAATTTTGCTTCTTACTTGTCCAAGACACAAGTCTTCCTCCTATGAAGAATGGTCCTCCACTTGTACTCTTTTTATCATCAATGTTTCTTTCCCAATCGGCCTCAGTAAAAAAAATCAAAGAGAAATCACCTTTGTGAGCATACCAAAGACCATAATCTTTTGTCCCTTTCAAGTGCTTGAATATTATTTTCATTTCTACCATGTGAGAGTCCTTAGGATTATCTTAAAATATTACCATTATTCCAACTGCTTGTGCAATGTCTGGTCTACTATGAACAACATAATACAACTTACCAATCATGGATCTATATATAGTTTCATCCACTACACTTGAATCATCATCCTTAGATAGCTTGCATCCTATCACCATGGGGGTTCCAACTGGCCTAGAATCTTCCATTCCAAAAGTCTTCAATGCTTTCTTTATGTACTTAAACTGACTGATATAAATACCATCCTTTAATTTTGAAATATTCAATCCAATAAAGAACTTAATTTCTCCTATCATTGACATCTCAAACTCCTTCTTCATCTCTTTTGCGAACTCCAAGCTCATCTCATCATTTCCTCCAAAGATTGTGTCATCAAAAAATATTTCAGCTAATAGTACCTTATCACCTTCAACCTTTAAGTACACTTTCTATCCTCACTTGTTCTTATGAAATTAATCTTAATGAGATAAGAGTGTAATCTTTTATACCATGCCCTAGGTGCTTGTTTCTGTCCACACAGTGCCTTTTCCATCTTACACACCATGTCCTTATTATCCATCAATGCAAATCCATATGGTTTCTCTATATAAACCTCTTCTTCAAGAATCCCATTCAGAAAAGAAGATTTGACATCCATTTGAAAAAATTTAAACATCTCATAAGAAGCATAAGTAAGTAAAATTCTTACCCCTTCAAGTCTTGCCACAATTGAAAAATTTTCTCCATAGTCCAATCCTTCCTCTTGTGCATAGACTTTACACACAAGTCTTGCCTTGTTACGAACCACTTCTCTATCTTCATTCAGTTTGTTCCTGAAAATCCACTTTGTACCAATCATATTCTTGTCTACTAGTCTAGGAACAAGTGTCCAAGAGTCATTCTTCTCAATCTGATCAAGTTCTTCTTCCATTTCTTTTATCCAGTGTTCACTTTTCAAAGCTTCCTTCACCGTTTTAGGCTCAAACTTTGAAATTAGATAAGTATTCTCTTGGATTTCTCCTTCTTGACTGTACTCCAACATCTTTATCACCAATTATCTGATCAGGGGAATGATTCAATCTCACATACCTTGGAATAGCATGTTCAGGTCTAGGTGCTTCTTCTTATTGCTCCACTAGTTGAACCACTTCTTCCTCATTGTTTTGTCCAACAGTTTCTTTCTCTAGTGGTTGCACATGCATGAATTCTAGAATATTTCCTGGTTCTTGCTTGCTTGTTTCATTAGATTTATCTGGATATTCATCTCCATTCACACTTGCACTTTCAACCATCTTGTTAGTCCTTTTATTGAAACACTTGTAGGCCATGATTTTAGTAGTATATACCAAGAAAATACCATCATCACTTTTAGGATCAAACTTGCCAATAAAATCATCTCTTTTGAAATAGCATCTACTACCAAAAACTTTTAAATGTTTAACAGTAGGTGTGTGATCATACCATAATTCATAGGATGTCTTGTTTGTTCCTTTCTTCACTTGCACCCGATTCAAAGTGTATACTACCATGATTTTAGTAGAATATCCCAAGAAAATTCCTTCATCGCTCTTAGGATCAAAATTGCCAATAAAATCATCTCTTTTGATATAGAATCCACTATCAAAAAATTTGAAATGTTTAACACTAAGTGTGTGATCATACCATAATTCATAGGGTGTCTTGTTTGTTCCTTTCTTCACTTGCACTAGGTTCAAAGTGTATACTACAGTACTGATGGCTTCTCTCCAATACAACCTTGGTGCATCACTTTGAATCAACATAGTCCTAGAAACATCTACTATGGTTATGTTCCTCCTTTCAACAACTCCATTTTGCTGAGGTGTTCTAGGTGTTGACATCTACCTCTTGATTCCATTTTATTCACAATATTTGACAAACTATGCTGGAGTGAACTCTCCTCCTCTATTAGACCTTAAGCACTTCAATATTTTACCTATTTCACTCTCAACAAGTTCTTTAAAAGCTTTGAACTTATAGAAAGTGTCAGACTTATCCTTCAAGAAAGTCACCCACATCATCCTTGAGTAATCATCAATACACAATATGAAATATCTATCACTATGTTAGATTTTAGTCCTCATAAGACCACACAAATCAGTGTGCACTAAATCCAGTATATTCTTTGATGAAAAAGACTTTCTACTGAAAGTAGAACTAGTTAACTTACCCAGATGACATTCCTTACACATCATGTTGTCTATTTTAACTAATTGTGGTAATCCTCTAATTGCATTCAACTTACTAACTTTGACCAAACTATCAAAGTTCACATGAAAAAACCTTCTATGCCACAACCAACTATCTTCAACTCTAGCCACCAAACAACTATTTACATTACTATTCAGATGGAATAAATTACCTCTAATTTGCCTACTAGTTGCAATCAGATCACCTGATCCTCGTAGTATCCTGCACACTCCTCCTTTGAACTCAAGTCTATGACCTTTGTCATTCAACCGAGTCACACTCAAAACATTATGTTTTAGACCTTCTATAAAGTAGACATCATCAACATTACTCTTACCATTCAAATAAATTGTACCTTTCCCTTTAAAAAAACATGGTGTATTATTACTAAACCTGACAACACCACCATCAAATTCTTCAAGCTTGATGAACTTACATCTATTACTGGTCATGTGATGGGAGCAGGCACTGTTGATGACCCACTCATGGGCTTGATCCATGCAAGAGACTAAGGCCATTTCACCTTATGCAACATCCTCTTTTACTACAACAAATACTATCTCCTCTTCTTCATTTTCTTTTGACTCCTCATCAGTCACACCTTCATCTACAACAACATAACATTGCCTCTTTCCTTTTCCTTTGAATCTTATGATCTTATCCTTTTGTTCACCATTAGGACACCTAGAAGAAATATGTCCAATTTTTCAGTAAAAATACTTTAAAGGTAACTTGCCTTTGTACTTACTAGTTCCTCTAGGAAATCTCCTTGCAAGTAAATCTTCAAGTTCTTCTTTCTTTTTTTCTTCTTCAAAGATAGATTCAAGATCCCTGAAATAACTTGTCAAGCTGGTTGAATCATGACTTATCTATTTTCCCTTCTTCTCTGATGTTAATGACAAAGAGGCCTTAAAAGTTGCTTCAACTTTAGGCATACTATTATCATAGTTACTTAATTCAAAAGCAGTGAGCTTACCAATCAATCCATCAATAGAAACCATATCAAATGTCTTCAATTCTTGTATAACATACACTCTAATGGCATAAGCAGGTATCAAGGTGTAGACACCCTAAAATGGACAGGCTTGCGACTTTACATTAAAAACACTAATTTTCGTCTATTAATTAATGGTTTTTTTTAATTATTAATTAATCATCTATTTTCCTCTAAATTTATTCCCCAAATCATCTAATAAAATTTCCAAAATTAATTAAATAGCTTTAATTGATTAATTATCATTAAATTAATTAATGAAACTCAATTTCCTATAATTTAAATTCAAATATTTAAACTTACTAATTAAATTCTTCCAATTAAATTAATTTAATTTCATCAAATAAAGCAATTCTTAATAAAAAAGAATTCAATTATCTCACATGTTGAAAATAATTATTAAATAAATAAATTAAATATTCATTTATCTTCAAAGAGATAACTCCAATTACATCACATGGGTTACTCCACCCATCTCTCCAGTCCACATGGGTAACTTCACCCACCTCTTCAGTTCAAAAAAGGCAACTCATAATTAGCTCTTCAATTAACCAAACTCTATCTCCTCTTTACCAAATAAGGAGGTGGAGTTTACTGAGGACCTCTTCTGTTCCTTTTGATCTCAACCATTTATCTCCCCATCTCTGGGATTGATCTCAACCGTTCATATCATCACCAATTCCTATATAATAAACCCTTCATAACCATTTGAAGGGTCCAAGATTTTAAGCTCTTGTGCGCCATTACTCTGTCAGTTTGGTTCTAGCATTCAAGCCATCTTGTGACCATACGCACATATTTCAATTATCAAATTCTCGACGCTTCTCAAGTCATAGACGTTGCTCCGCCAATATTGAGCATCAAGAATAGCATTTCGGAAGGAGTAGAGAGAAACAATAGAAGCTTCAAGCATCGTGGGGTTTGCATTTATTTGTATTCCTTTCTCTTTCTTGTACATTTTATTGCTCACGTTTTTGTTATTCATTTAGTAGTCATTATATACTTGATTTGCATTCATTTGTGAAACCCTTGCTACTAACCCTCGCCTTTGGAAAGCTGTGGGAATCGGAGAGAGAGGTGTACATTTTGGTGAACCCAACATGAATAAATAACTTAAATATCTCTTGCAGATGAAGAAACAGATTGATCAACCATGACCGTACGGTCATAAGTTTAAAAATTGCACTTTTCTTTGACATTTGTACTATTTTGCAATTGCTGGTATTTTACCACAATCGTCTATACTGTTCCGCAATCGACTGGTTTGATACCGCAATTGATTGCAGGCTTTTGCAGTTATTCTATCTATTTCTTGTCTTCTGTCTTTTGGTATTTTGCTGCAATCGCCCGATCCGTGCTGCAATCGCAAGAATTTTTCCGCAATCGTCTGATCCGTGTTGTAATTGATAGCATTTTTCCGTAGTTGCCAGTTATTTACCGCAATCGACAACATATTGCCGCACTTTTCAGTTATTTACCGCAATCGACAGAGTATTGCCGCATTTGCAGGAAGATTCCCGCAATCGCAGGAAATAGTGCAGACGTTAGATCCAAAACTTCTGCCCATCTGCTTTTAAATTGACATTCTTTTCAGTTTCTGTGCAGGATTGGATCAGGGTCACCAAGGACAGAGAAGGGTAAGTTTTGGTAAGCATCCTTTCATTATTTCAAAGTTTCACATATTCTCATTTTGTGAATAATCCTTTTTTGTACTAACTTATTTAAACAACACAAACTAAAAGGAATTCGTTTGTCGATTTGGGTTTAAAAAGAACAGTGCTTGCAAAATATATCACACCTCATATTTCAGATTTGGGCTTAGAATTGACGTGGGGATTAAAATTGAACAAAGGCAAAAAATATTTCAATTGGGTGCTTTAAAATTGAACAAGCAATCAACACCTACTTTTGGGCTTAAAATTGAACATTTTTGCTTGTATGGTGGTGTAGCTTAGTTCACATTTCAAAATTTGGAGCTTAATCGATTTACCTTGTGTCTTGAGTTTTGGGCGCACTTGCACAAACTGTTAGATTACAAACCTTTATACTTGTTAGAAAGGCTTGTCCGGAGAATGCGCTTCTTCCTCGGAGAACAACCTTAAACTGGTAATCCTTCCGATTGGTATATAAACAAGGCACGAACCAAAGTTCCATCTTATCTAGCCAAGCTCGGGTGAGGCATGTTGATGATAGTCTAGATTGGGTGAATATCCCTAAGGAGCCAGCGTGATCAACTAGGCTCTTAAGTGAGTCACGCACGTACAAACCGATTGGAGAGACACCACGAACCCTTACTACAACCTTGTTAAATAGAGGCCAACCTGTTTTACCTCCAAACAAATACCTTATTATAGTGCAAGGGGTTGCAAAATTTCCCCCCAAGATTCCCAACATATGTGTCCCACGGTATTTGTGTAGTGAAAGAGATCTTCACTCCACGACAATAATACCTAGAAATGGCAAAAACACGGGCACATATGTCATGGACCTTTGTGTCCTAGTAGCGTGACAATTTCTATGTGAGCTAATGGACATTCAAGAATTGGGCCTATAACATTGTATTCTTAATCCATTGACCTAGATTAATCTGACTGTTCATTGTTGAGACCTCGTGATAACCTGGCAACTTGAAAAAGTTGTAGAACATACACAATTTCAGTCTTCATTTCTCAAAACACAGTGTCTCTTATGCTTGTTCCTTTGATTAGTTTCTGAAAATGCAAAACAAAACATTCAAACTATCAAAACGGGTCAAACGTGTTAAAGTCTAGGGTTGTCAATGTCAACTATCTTGCAAATCAGAAACATTGTGTGATAAACTACCACAATCGACCCATCATTTTACCGCATTCAGTGAAATTGTACCACATTTGACTAGATATACTACATTCTTGCTTTGACCTAAAAACCTTGAAATAATTCTTCATTTGGTGTCCAAAACTAGTGTCTATCCCAGGAAAATGCGAAGAACATTGTGTGAATCTCTAAACATTAAAGATTACCCTTTCTTTGTAAAGCACGTTTATTGTCAAAAACATTGTTAGTTCAAAAGCCCAGACTCGATATATCTTGATCTCATCATATCAAACATCATCATCTTTATCAAATTGACTTTGTCCAAGACAAAGGTTGGCTAATCTTATCTTTTATCATCACCACTTTGAGATCAAGTTATATCAAAATCTGCCCTTAGAATTACCCTTGTCCAAAACATAACTCAGACTTTTTCTTAGAAAGGATCCTCTTCTTTGTTTTCTTTATATCACTTGTTTTAGTTACAAAACCTAGACCACACTATGTCTCAAACACCTCATGGAGGACCTTACAAAAGGTCTAAGGCTAGAGCTCAACCTGATGAGTCATATATCAACTGTTTCCCTGCTTGGGAAATAGAGCAAGAGAACAATCCCTTCATGAACACCAGTTCTGCTCTATTCATTGAACAACCCCGTGGGGCAGCCTTTTTCCAAGATATCACAGAAGAATTTGAAGATGTGGAACAAGATGCCTACTCCACCAAATTAGTTGACGATGTTGTAGAGAGGAACCCTGAACGTTACTTGGCCATGCTAATAAAGAAGGGAGTCAAACTCCCCGCTGAATTCAGTGTATCAACTATATGGCCCAAAAACCCTCTAGCAGGTCAGAATACTACTCAGCTTCCCCAGATACTATCTATTGTGTCACAAGTTTTTCCACCATTGGCTTTACCCACATTTACATAGACTGTAGCCAATCAAACCAATGACCCAACCCAAGCCAGCACATCATCTACTCAAGGCATGACAAGCTCGCAACCAAGTGCACCCATGGTCAATAGTATGCCTCCACCCTTAATCTCATGGCTAGCACAGTCCAAATCTCATGCTATGCCTTCCATCTCACCAAACACCAGTTGTTCTGAAACTATGCCACTACTGCAATCTATCCACACTAGTCTTGGGATCAATACATCATGCCTGCAAGGATCCATCTCTGCAGGACCTATTTACAGTCAAGGCCCACCCAAAGCTACATCTTTTCCCATTCTGACATCCATCCAACCTCCGCAACAACAACCCCAGCTTTAGTTGCCTCATATCCAACCTCTGCAACATCAACCCCAGCTTCAGTTGCCTCATATCCAACCTCAGCAACATCAACCCCAGTTTCAAACCCAACCTCAGCAGCAGCAATACCTACCCCAGTATTATCAACCCCAGTTTTAGTCACAACAACAAACACTTCAAAACCCACCATGGACTACTCATGTCCCTACAGTTACAAATCACTCGGTGAGGAATCAATATCAAGTCCCTAGGATGAAATCCTATGTTCCTACTCAAGGGACACAGAGGCGCAACCTCATACCCACCATGGCACAAAGGAATGTCCACATGCATCAGCTGCAATATCAAATGGACATGCTAATGCAACAAATGCAAACCCTTCAAACCCAAATGATGGATATGCAAAATCAGGGGCAAACTAGATCCTATACTGCAGAGGATTTATACCTATACCCCTTTGACCATTCTCTTCAAATGTCTCCATTCCCAAACCACTTCTCAGTGCCAAAATTTGACAAGTATAGGGGAAGCACCAACCCTATTGAACATATACGAGAGTTCTTTTCTAGTTGCGTCGAAGTCGCTCATGATGAGACATATCTAATGCGGCTGTTCCCACAAAGTTTAGTTGGACCAGCGATGGAATGGTTCTCACATCTATGTCATGGTGTCGCAATTATTAATAAAAAATAATTATATTATCTCACATGTTGAAAACAATTATTAAATAAATGAATTAAATATTCATTTGTCTTCAAAGAGATAACTCCAATTAGATCACATTGGTTACTCCACCCATCTCTCCAGTCCACATGGGTAAATTCACCCACCTCTTTAGTTCAAAAAGGTAACTCATAAATAGCTCTTCAGTTAACAAAGCCCTATCTCCTCTTTACCAAATGAAGAGGTGGAGTTTATTGAGGACTTCTCCTGTTCCTTTTGATCTCAATCGTTCATCTTTCCATCTTTGGGATTGATCTCAACCGTTCATATCATCACCAATTCCTATATAATAAACCCTTCATAACCATTTGAAGGGTCCAGGATTTCAAGCTCTCATGCGCCATTACTCTGTTAGTTTGGTTCTAGCATTCAAGCCATCTTGTGACAACACACACACATTTCAATTATCAAATTCTCGACGCTTCTCAAGTCATAGACGCTGCCCCACCAATACTGAGCATCAAAAATAGCATTTCAGAAGGAGTAGAGAGAAACAATAGAAGCTTTAAGCATCGTGGGGTTTGCATTTATTTGTCTTCCTTTCTCTTTCTTGTACCAACCCTATTGAGCATATACGAGAGTTCTTTGCTAGTTGCGTCGAAGTCGCTCATGATGAGACATATCTAATGCGACTGTTCCCACAAAGTTTAGCCGAACCAACAATGGAATGGTTCTCACATCTACCTCATGGCATCCAGTCTTGGGGAGAATTAGATGAAAATTTCATAGCTCACTTCCATCATAACATCGAGCACAAGGTTAGCATCAAGGACCTTTGCAACATTAAACAAAAATATGGAGTCTTTTGTGAAATTCCTACAGAGATGGAGGAACATGGAAAATCGTATAACATATGATGTGGCCGAACAAGACTTGATAGTCATGTTTATTGACAATCTGATCCTAGACATGTCATTCACAATAGAGCTACAGTTAGCTTCAAAATTCACACAACTCATCGAAAGAGGAGTTCGTTGTGAGCAGAACTTGGTCAAAAGAGGAATCCTTGCAGATCCCACACAAATGAACACAAATAAGAATGCAACGGAAAAAGCTAAGTGGTGGAACAAGAACAAAAATGTCACTAGCGATGGTGTCAT
>MU223602.1:1633962-1651902 GCA_018584345.1 Thuja plicata | reverse complement strand
AAGGGTTTGTGGATCCAGACAAGAGGAACATGGTATGTAGACTTCACAAAGCCTTGTATGGATTGAAACAAGCTCCCAGAGCCTAGTATGAATGACTTCATTCCTATCTAATAAGTATTGGATTTATGAGGACTAGTGAAAATAGTAATGTTTATTTGAAAGAAGATACTAATGCTAACACTTTGATTGCTGAAATATTTATTGATGACATCATATTTGGAGGCAATGATATGCTATGCAAATCGTTTGCTGATGAGATGAGAAAAGAATTTGAGATGTCTATGTTTGGAGAGATCAAGTTCTTTCTTGGTCTACAGATCATTCAAAAAAGTGAAGGCATTTTCATTACACAGTCCAAATACATCAAAGAAGTTCTGAAAATATTCAAGATAGAAGATTCCAAACCTGTTGGAACATCGATGGCTACTGGATGCAAATTAACAAAAGAAAACAAGACAACAGAGGTAAATCAGACTCTATACAGATCAATGATATGGAAACTCATGTATGTTGTACACACTAGACCAGATATTGCACATGCAGTAGGAATTATTGCTAGATTTTTTGCTAACCCTAGGGAATCACATATAACTGTTGTGAAAAGAATTCTAAGATATCTGAAGAATACTGAGGAGTTTGGCTTATGGTATAGAAGAGAAGACAAATTTGAATTGAAAGTGTTTACCGACACTGATTGGGCTAGAAATCTTGATGACCAAAAATGCACAACTGGAGGAGCATTCTTTATGGGTGATAGACTTGTCACATGGATTAGCAAGAAGCAAGGATGCATCTCTTAGTCTACTGCAGAAGAAAAATATGTTGTTGTTGCTGCAAATTTCTCAAATATTGCATGGATAAAACAGTTGCTGGAAGGTATGCACATGAAGATCAAAGAACCAGTAATTATTTATTGTGATAACACCAGTGCAATAAATATTTTCAAGAATCCAGTCATGCATGCAAAGACTAAACACATTGCCATCAATTATCATTATTTTAGAGAACAAGTTCAAGAAATAGAGGTCATACTTGAATATGTGCAATCAAAAGAATAATTGGTTGATATCTTCACCAAGCCACTGCCCAAGGATACATTTGAGTACCTGAGGAAAAGACTAGGGGTCAAACCCATGTCTATCAGTTAGTAAAAGGACTGAAGGCTGCATCAACCATATATTATCAGAATATCATTCATGATTGATGCAAGTAGAAAATGAACTTCAAAGCTACATCTATATACAGAAAGGTATATATCAGAACCGAGCACCAGAACATATTTTTATATTGATGATGGATAAGGGAAATTTAAGGAATATATTATGGATAGAAGAATTTATTTGATAGAATGTCAGATATTTGACAAACATTTGTTTGGCATTATTGTCAAAGGGAGAGAATGTATCCATATTATCATCAGATTACTCCAAATAGGGAGAGACCATATCCATAGGGAGAGAATTTGTATCAAAGTTGCAAACAAAAGATAGAGACATCAAAGAAGAAGAGAGAGAAATTGACACTAACAGAGGACACAACACATCAGAAGAAGATACACAGAAAGCTACAAGAATAAAATATAAGCTAATACAGAGCTTACCAACGGTTAGACATTTTTATCAGTTATCAAAACAAACTGTTTGGTAATTTGATAAATCTCAACAATTGTATTTTCATGTTGTATTAGAAATAGTATAGTGTGATAATATAGTATGTTTCCATCAATACCAAAGGGAGAGATTGATGACATGTAACTGATTGAATGTTTGATAATGTTAAGTTGAAGATGATGCAAGACATTAAATCAGTTAATGGTTTGTATTGTCATTGATGTCAACTTAATACCATCTGTTTGGTCATATACATAATGCTAAAGACTTCATAGAATCAATGGAATAGAGGTTATGCTTTCAACAATGCATAAAATTCATGTATTCACTAAGTGACAGACAACACCGATGGAGTGCACACCATCGGTAAAGACAGAGAAAAAGTCATAGTGATGCCTGACGAGCAGAAGACAATGTTTCCTGACGAAGCAGAATCACATGATACCCAACGAGCTAAAAATAGTGTTGCCCGATGAGAAAGATCCAATGATGCCCGACGGACGGAGATCCTGAAGCTAATTGAAGTTGCACTGACAGAACTGGCAGTTGTCATCGGCGATGAACTGTAGAATTGACCAACAGAATAGAGAGATCAGAAAATGACAAAATATGTAGCTGGCAGAGCTTAAGGATAGACTTAAGTGGTTTTTTTTTTTTTTTTATTCGACCATAGTTAAGCAATTGATTTACACAGCTGACAAGAAGATAACTATGAGATAAATCAGGAGTTAAAGCCGTAAATCAAATTGGATGGATTATTTTTCACGCCAAGAATCAAGAATCAAGAATCAAGAATCAAGAATTAAGGAATATCATGTCTATATAAGAGACAAGCATAATTAATTTCCACATGCAATCAGATACACGGGGGAGTGAATTGATAGAAGATGCTGAAGAGAAATTGGTGAAGGATAAGCTTCATATAGTCTTGATCAATCAAGCTAAGGGAGAGCTAAAGAATTCTGCAGACACCGACGAATAGTGAAGCACAACATCATAGAGAAGAAAGTGTGAAGTACAAAAGAACTGAATTGATACATTGATCAGAGAGGTATTGTAAGTAAATAGATCCGAATATCTGCAATTCAAAGTTGCATTAGAAACAGGTAATTGTGTTTCAGTTTAACCATTGAAGCATTAAGTCTCTTAACAGAGCAGGACTTAACCGTCTTCTATAATTGAGGTATATCCTAACAGATTACCAAAAATGTTGATTCATGATAGTAGCATTGGTCTTACCTAAAGCCTATTGAAAGTCTAAGAAGGAGGCTGATTCAAGGATGGTAGTAAGATTAGCATAAAGCCTATTGACAATCTAGAGGTTGATTCAAGGATGGTAGCATAGATGCTAGATACTTAGTGACAATCTATATATAAAAATCCTCTAACAAGGTCGCACTTAATAGTGTGTTTGTAACCTTTAACAGGGTTGGCTCCTAACAGGGCTCACTTCAGAAGAGTGAAAATTTGGGGTACCAGTCCCAGTGGTTTCTCCCTTAATAGTGTTTCCATGTTAAAATCCATGTGTTATGTGTGTATGGTTTATTAGTTTATTGTTTTACATTTCACATATGCATTTCTGGATTGATTGGTATACTCTGCATATTTACTAAGCATCGGTAAATAATTTTTACTTCCTATCGATAATCAAGGAGAATAAGGATAGACAAGGTAAATCGATAAACAGTTAATTATTTCAAGTATTTCAAAGGCATACATCTTGTAGGCACTTAATAATCTGAGGTGTATTAATTGGTGGATTAAAGTTTAAAGGATAAATTTTTGAGGCCACTGATTCACCCCCCCTCTCAGTTATTACTAACAATTTTCCTTAAGCTGTTAGGCTTACCTAAAAGAGGACCTATGCTCTGATACCAATTTTTAATCATAAGGTCCATGATTAATAAGAGGGGGGGGGGGTGAATTAGTAATCAATCAAATTTGAAACTTTTCACAATTTATTCAACATCATAAACCACATTCATCAACTTTAAACCTTATGCATGCAATAAACAAAGTAACCGAACAATCATCCACACATGCAAAAAAATAACACCAGTATTTTTATCATGGAAACCTTGACTAAAGGTGAAAACTATGGTGGGGATTAGCACCCACAAATATTTTCACTCTTTTGAAATGTGCCATGTTAAAGGCATAGCCCTGTTAGAAGCTTACAATGATGCTTTGTTAGGAGAAGACCCTGTTAGGAGTCACCCAGTTAAGGGATTTACCTTTAGCCCTATTAGGAGTAACCTTGTTAAAGGATTTTAGACCCTAGTTAAAGAGTCACACTATTAAAGGATTTACAAATTAGACTTGTTAAAGCCTACCCGATTAAGGGATTTTCTTGTAGAAACTGTTAGGAATCAACAAGTACAATGATCTAGGTGTAGCATGCCTCCTCTGCTTGTTTATATCCAATTAAGCATAACACTTCTTCTTCTTTTAGACTATCTTCACTCGACCACACCTTTGCATCCATGATCTACACTTACATAATTCATCATTTTTCATATAAATACATTACAAGTTTTCTAGGCGGTCGCCGCCTTAATCATCACCTAATACATTTTAATTTCATCATTAAAATTAATCCCACTCAATCCTTCAAGCCTAAAAGATATTAACAATCTAGAACATTTGATTAAAACTTCAAGTCGGCCTTCAGATCCATCACACATCGATATAAATCAAGAATAATCAAACCCTTTTGACTTCCTCAACATACTTCCAAACCTTGATTAAATCTGATCACCACGAGTAGTGAAATAGAAACTAATCATTACAAATTTTTTATGCCACATCACCTTGATATATGGATCATAGAAACATCCACTTTATTTGATCAAATCATCACTGCTCACCAATCTAACATCAACTACTCAAACTTGTTCAAACATTTTTCTAACTTGCACAAAACAATCTTCTATCAACTAAAAAAATGCCATGCGGTACTCCAATCCTTTTGCAATCATAGGATCAAGAACATATTTTAGCCAAGATAAACATATCACGAACACAACACTTGAATCCATACCGATTTGATAGAACAATCAAATCATTCACTGTTTGTTTTTCTATTTTCCTGGTTGCCCTTCAATCAATCATAACTTGCTCTATTATTGTTTCCAGTTTACGCGATCATACATAATGTATCTAGAAACATCCCCGAGTCTCCAACAGCTATCACCACTCCAATTCTTACCGCAACATATAATTCATCTGTACTCATTCTTGGCAACACACCAAGAACATTGTCAACACACACAACACCAAGTTGACATCAATGACGACATAGTAATTGATCTTTCTGTCATCAAACCTGTACCAATAAATAATAAAAATCTCTACATCTGTTATTCCAAAAAATCTTATAAAATTACCTTTATGTATTGTAGGTCTCTGAATCACCTTTCCAATGCCTATAAAAAGTCAAAATTTTGAAAGTAATGCAATAGTTATGCCCATTTTTACTAAAATGTGTTTTTTAATTTTTTTCAAAATAGATTATACAATTTGGATTGGATATATGATATTAATGGATATTCAATTTGGTTTGGTATTACCAAACCAAATTCAAATTTGTCCGACCCATACACAAATTTAATGTGAATTTTGGCATGCTTGGCAAGATAGAAAACACATTTTTTTTCCATTCCCACTTTTTGGCCCCTCATGATCCTGCACATACCCGATGATCAACTTTGATCCTTCCTCTGATTCAATGACATGCTGAAGACCTTATAATCCCAAAGGAATATCATTGAACACCATGTTGTGCTTATCCATGATGAATTAGATATCCACATGGTAGGACTTCTCATCCTCATATGATCTTGTGTTTGTAATAAAACATTACAAGTGTTACTTGGAGATACTTGGTCTCTACAAAAATCCCTCCGAGTCCTTTTAGTTGAAAAATTCACAGGAGTTCCATTGAATAATCCTTTTAGTGAAATATTATTTCCCTTAGATTTTAATCTCAACTCCATTGTCTAGTAATTTTGGGTAAACTATCCATGTAAATGCAAGCATATTACTCCTAAAACCACATCTATAGGGTTAATGTCACCCATATAATTTTTCTCTTTCTCATCATGTCTCCTAAGGGTCATATCAAGATGAAGAACCATTTTTTTGCACATAAAAATAAACCCATAAATTACTATAACATTCAATCCATAAAAAATATTCTATACACAATCTGATCCTAGTTACTAAATCCTCATCAATAAAGTTGTATCTGGCTCCGCCATCAAAAATTATTATCACTCAATGTCCCAGTAAGACTCCTATAACTCAAAAATATTGATGTATAGGGGATTCCAAAATAGTATAAAGTGTGTATTTTAATGAATTCTTTTCCCTCATGTCCCTCATCAACTACAACTTCTAATTTAGGTTCATCTACCTCTGGACCATATTTAGACATCATCTCTATGTAGTGTACCTACCCCTTTCCCAAGCATCTATATCCTGGCTTTTATGGCTCTGTACAACAAAAGCATATATTTTTCCTTCAAAGTCTATTCTTAGATTCTTGAACCCTTATTGGTTTCAAAGGTAGTGTCTTAGATCCATGGAAACTCTTTTGAAAAGGTTTTAATGTCGACTCGATGTGCATTCTTGGAGTAAAACTTGTTCTTATTTTTTGAATCCTCTGAATTAAAAAGTCTCTTGATGACCTCTTGCAATGAATTAAAATCAAATTCCAAATGTGTGAGTGTTTTAATTAGACCCTCTATGAACAATAGTACGATCCTCCTTTCCACCACATGTTGAATCATCATTGATAGCCTTTGAAACTCTACCACATAATGCTTAATTATACCCTCTTACCTTAACTATATTATCCATTTGAAATGAATCTTTGGATCCTTCCAATCAAACCTATATATCAAATCCTTATTGAACTCTTCTCGAGTATTAGTTGATACATGCCTTTCAATCTCCATGTCATGGTATCACCATTATTGAGCCACACCCTCTAGGTGAAGAAGGTTGGTGAATTTGATTTCTTCTTTATCATACATGGGGTTCAATGAGAAGTAGGTATCCAAGTTTTGCAACCATGTCCTGATTGTACAATTGTTTGATCCATTTTAAGAAGGTATAATTATCTTCCCCAACCACTATCATATATCTCTTTGAGGATCATCTTTATGATATATCCTTCCCCTTCTATGTCCACTCCTTGTTTCTGTCTCATAGTATATGAAGGATATATTTTGGAAAAGTGGAATTGGAGCACAATACTCTGCATGATACATTTCCATCTCATCCTTTTGTCTTGTTATTTATATTCTTTAATTTGATTATTTTATTCTCTTTGAAAATATTTGGCTCAAAATTGTTGGGGGATTAAATGAAATTTCATCATTATCTATCTGGCCACCTTCTGCAAAATTGTGATTAGGTCTACTAACACTACATTTTTTGTTCATTCCTCTTGAAGTCTAAACCATTTCTTTCATTGACTTTCTCATTGAAGACTAAATTTCGTTGGCCAGCTCCTTGCTTTCATTGGTAATGATTTCTTGAATGCTTATTATTTCAGTTTAGTTACTCACAATTATTTTTTCCCTCTTTTTCTTTCTTCGTAGTATTTGATTTCACTATCATTCCCTTCAATAAATCCCCATAAAAATTATCACATAAATTTGCTACTCTAATACAAATGTGATGTCCCTCCTATTATTAATTTATTTGGTATACCTATCTCTATAGTTTAGTCAATAGGCTATTTGTGTGGGTTGTTTATCTTGGAAAGTTGTGAGCCTCCAAGGAATTGTCAGGCTCTGATGCCAGTTTTTCAAAATTATTAATTGTGTATGACATGTTTGATTCCTTATCAAGACAATTAAATAAAAGATAAAAGAAGATTAAAACACTATATTTTGAGTAGAAAAGATCGCGTAAATTTTTTCATATAAATTCTTTTAAAAATGGAATCCAATGCATGATTTGGCACAATTGTGCATTATTTATGTCCTAATCACATGTATAGAGTGCTAACTTATTTAGTGTGATCCAACCATTCCCAAAAGAGAAAACCAGATTTTGGGTAGTGGGCAATGTTTTTGCACAGTAAACAAAAAACATTTGTATTAATTTTATATGAAATAATATTTCTTCATTAATTTATAATCTATATACCATTTTTTTTAAATTATTATATTTATTTTAAATATAAAATTATACTTAAATTTATATTCAATTCAATTTTGAATATAACATTAAATATAAATAATATAAAATATAAAATAAAAATATAATATATAATATATAATGTAAAATATAAAAGTTAAGATATAATGTCAAGTATAAAGATAATATTAGTAGCACTTGCACCTAGAGGAGGTTCAAGTGATAAGAATTATAGGTAGAATTTAAATGTATTTTATATTAAATAGTTAATTGTATAATGTAATATAAATCTATATATGTTTTGATTATATATAAATTTTGGTGGGGTTACAGACGATTAATTACGAGAATGAGATACATGTAGGATCAAGTGTCGGTTTTGTAATGCACACTGTATCATGGGATCACTTGATGAGGATTGTACACCACAAATTCATCATAGAGCGTGATTGTTGCCTTTTCTATTTGTCTTCGAAAAACTAAAAGATAGATTGTTATATATAAATATAATTGTTCTATAACAATCAAAATATTAGTAAAATAATTTATAATTAAATTAAATATTTTAATTATTATTTATAATATCATAAAAATACATAACTAATAAAATAAATTTTAATCTTAATGAATAATAATCCTTAAAAAAGAAGAAAGATAAGATGAATAATTAAAACAAGGCTAATTCTTCTTTTTCTTAATATTGTTTTCTTTTTCCTTTTTTAAACATAAAAAAAGATAGAATATCCTAATAAAAGAAAATATTAAATGATTCTTATTAAAGGAAGATTTTCCAGCACCAAAAAGTTTATTTGAAAATGGTTTAAAGACTAATTAAGGCAGTTTAGAAATGTGAGTCAGGTTTAGCATCAGATTGTAGAAAAGGAAGTGCACAATATAAAGCCTATCGATTAATTATCATAAAAATTATATTTATATTCAATATTTTTGAAAGGAAATGGGACATAAAATGAGTAAAATGTAAAGAATAAATTTCATGTGGATAAATAAATTATTATTTACCTAATACCATTATACAACATAATCCTTTACAAGCTATCATGTCATTTGTTCTCTAACCTCAATACCGTTGCCCTTTCGTACTCCTTTCGCCTAACAAAATCTAATAGTTTTTAAGGACCATATTGAATATATGTGAACAAATTTAATATTTGTTTGTTTGGTAAAAGGCCAAAGTCAGAGATAGTTTAAATTAAATATAAAAGTTCACAGATATAAACATTCTTTTGTTGAAATTCAAAACGTCAAAAATTTCAAGTTCTTTGTCATAGACAAAACTATATCTTTTTTCCCATGTCTACTTTAGCAAAAATTTCAAAGCCTACTACTAAGATATTACATTTTATCATCTATAAATACATTCCAAATTTTCAAAAAAAAAAAACTCTCGTGAATCTTGAGTCTTGAAATTTTTCCAACAACCATACCAATTGATTAAACATTAAATTTAAAACTTGAAAATAGATTCAAAAAAGGAATGACAAAATTTCAAACCTTGGCCAACCAGGTGGACAAACCAACACTAGAATTTGATCCATGAAGACCTCCAATTGCAACTTTTGGGCAGATGAAGGTGAGGTAGGGTTCTACAGGAATGCATTCTTCGATGTTGCTTGGCTCTGGACGTTGTTCCTCTATTATGTCTAAATGAGCCCCTCCATCCATCTGTTTGCCCTAGAAACCTTTTCTTCTTCTTTTGATATAACTCCATTCGCTATTTGCAGACACCCTAAAATGGACAGGCTTTCAATTTTACATTAAAAACACCAATTTTCATCTATTAAATAATGGTTTTTAATAGTTAATTAATCATTTATTTTCTTCTAAATTCATTCCCCAAATCATCTAATCAAATTCCCAAAATTAATTAAACAATTAATTTCATTTAATTAATTAACCTTAATTGATTAATTACCATTAATTAATTAATTAAATTCAGTTTCCTATAGTTTAAATTGAAATATTTAAACTTATTAATTAAATTCTTCCAATTAAATTAATTTAATTTCATTCAATAAAGAAATTCTAAATAAAAAATAATTCAATTATTTCACATGTTGAAAACTTTAATTAAATAAATAAATTAAATATTCATTTATCTTCAAAGAGATAACTCCAATCAGATCACATGGGTTACTCCACCCATCTCTCCAGTTCACATGGGTAACTCCACCCATCTCTCCAGTTCTAAAAGGTAACTCACAATTAGCTCTTCAGCCAACCAAACTCTATCTCCTCTTTACCAATTGAAGAGGTGGAGTTTACTGATGGCTTCTCCAGTTCCCTTTGATCTCAACCGTTCATCTCCCTATCTCTGGGATTGATCTTAACCATTCATATCATCCTCAATTCCTATATAATAAACCCTTCATACCCATTTAAAGGATCCAACATTTCAAGCTCTCGTGCACCATTACTATGTCATTTTGGTTCTAGCATTAAAGCCATCTTGTGATCACACACCCATTTTAATTAGCAAATTCTCGACACTTCTCAAGTCATAGACGCTACCCACACCAATACTAAGCATCAAAAACAACGTTTTGGAAGGAGTAGAAAGAGACAATAGAAGCTTCAAGCACTTTGGGGTTTGCATTCATTTGTTTTCCTTCTTTTCTTGTACATTTTATTGGTTACGTCTTAAGTTATTCATTTTAGTGGCTCTTGTGTATTTGATTTATATCATTGTAAACCGGTGCTACTAACCTTAGCCTTTGGAAAGCTTGAGAACCACGAATCACGAAAGATGAGGCATACATTTTGGTGAACCCGACGTGAAGCAAACAACCTAAATATCTCTTGCATACAATAGAAAAAATCATTTAGCCTCGGTCGTACGGTTGCATACCTCATTTGCCATATTTTCTCGATATATGTGTAATTTCGCAATTGCTAGTATTTTTCCGCAATTGACGAAATAGTGCCATAATTGACTAGTTTAATGCCGTAATTGATTTGAGGGTTTCACAATATTTTCTGTCATTTTTCAATTCTTTATTTCTAGTATTATGCCGCAATTGACCAATCCATTCCGCAATCACCTACATATTGTCACAACTGAGAGCATTCTACCGTAATGGACAGAACTTTACCGCAATCGCCAAAAGTTTTCTGCAATCACCAAAAGTTTGCTGCAACTGCTAAAAGGTTGCCGCAATAGCCAAAACTTTACTGCAATTAAGGGAAGGTATTTATGTTTTGCAATTATCAGCTTCTAAAAATTTGTTTGACATATTTAAAATATAACATTTAAGTATAAGTGACATATTTACTTTTCTTATACTTTAAGCTATATTTTAAATATATACTTCCAGGATGTTTGAGAGTGGTTTTAGATCTCTAGGAGTTAAAATGCAAAATTTAAATTTTGAAGGATTTTAAAAAAAAATTTAGACTTGGTCAAATTTCAAGATTCAACATGTGTTACTAACCTTGTTGTTTCAACTTGCGGCATTGGAAACAGATTTCATCTGTATTTTAGTGCTTAAAATGAATATTGCATGCAAACATCTTGAACCTCACATTTTCATTTTGGTGCTTAAAATTGACATGGTGGTTAACAATTGAACAAAGGCAAAAAATCCTTCAATTTGGTGCTTTTAAAATTGAACAAGAAAATCATCATCTACTTTGGGCTTTAAAACTGAACACTTGTGCTTGTATGGTGGATTAGTTTAGTTCACATTCATCTTTGGGGTTTAACCGATTAACCTTGTGTCTTGAGTCTTTGGTGCACTTGCACAATCTGTTAGATTAAGCACCTTTATAATTTTTTAGAAAGGCCTATCTGGGGAATGCACTTCTTCCTCCGAGAACAACCTTAAACCGGTAATCCTTCTGATTGGTATATAAACAAGGTGCGAACAAAAGTTTCATCTTATCTAGGCAAGCTCAGGCGAGGTGTGTTGATGATAGTCTAGATCAGTGAATATCCCTAAGGAGCTAGCGTGGTCAACTAGGATCTTAAGTGAGTCACACATGTACAAACCGATTGGATAGACGCCACAGACCCTTACTAAAACCTTTTTAATTAGAGGCCAACTCAATCTACCTCCAAACATATACCTTATTATAGTGTAAGGGGTTGCAAAATTTCCCCCCCAGATTCCCAACATATGTGTCCTATGATATTTGGGTAGTGAAAGAGATCTTCACTCCACGACAACAATACCTGGCAACGGAAAAAACACGGGCGCCTACGTCGTGGACCTTTGTGTCCTAGTAGTGTGACAATTTTTGTGTGAGCTAACATACATTCAAGCATTGGGCCTATAACATTGTATTTTGAATCCATTGACCTAGATTAATCTGATTATTTATTGTTAAGACCTTGTGATAACCTTGTAACTTAAAAAAGTTGTAGAATATACACATTTTCAGTCTTCATTCTTCAAAAACACATCGTCTGTTGTGCTTGTCTTTGATCAGTTTCTAAAATGCAAAACAAACATCCAAACTATCAAAAAAAGTCAAATGTGTTAAAGTCTAGGGTTGTCAACATTCAACTGTCTTACAAATCAGAAGCCTTATTCTAGAAAATCAAAATTGTCAGACAGTGGTACCTATCTTCTAGCCTTTTTTGACACTGTTTCTCATTTACCTCAATTGCCCTCATTTTGCCACAATTGGTGAAAGTATGCCGTAGTTAACTTGTTTATTGCCATAATTGACCAGAGATATTTTACACCTATTTTGACCTAAAAACCTTGAAAGTACTCTCCATTTTGTGTCAAAGACTAGTGTCTATCCCAGAAAAATGCGAAGAACATTGTCTGAATCTCTAAACATTAAAGATCATCCCTTCTTTGAAAAACATGATTATTGTCTAAAACATTGTTAGTTCAAAAGCTCATACTCAAAATATCTTGATCTCATCATATCAAACATCATCATTATCTCTATCAAGTGTGAGACCTCACCCCAAACTCCATCGTAGCTTTCCTTATTTTTGCTTATGATAGACTTAGCTCATGATACATTATATTTTGATGCACTATGGACCTTATGGATTTTACGCTTTATGTCATAGATTGATCATTTTGGATGTTGGATACATGATACTTTGTGATGCACCTTATGGACTATATTATGTTTTTATTATGGACATTTATTTTTGAGACAATTGATTTGGAAAAACATTATGGTTATGTTATGGGTTATTGATGATATGATAACTATTAGAAATGGATATTAAATTTAGATATCATGCAATGTGAATCTTACGTTATGTTATATGCTTATATGAAATTATTATTTCTTGTGATCTTAAGTAATAAATTTAGTATGTTGATGCTCCCTTAAGTTTGAATATTGCTTATTTATTTATGATGTGTATTTATCTCATCAGACTACTGATATTTATATTGAGTGTGCAGGTATGAGACCATGGTATTTAATCTGGGGAACCAAACATAGGTATATGTGAACTCATTTTAAGCCAAGGTTGCATCTAATGAGAGACAAAACCTTGTTGTATCGTAGTTAATTTTTAAATGTAAATGGTTGGTTGTGGGAATATTTTCCTTAAATGTATTTCATATTTATTTTCCTTGTGACTATGCCCAAGTGGATATGACATGGTCTAGTGATGTGTAAATATTTGTGTGTGTGTCACTTGACACTTGTGAATGTACTTAAGGCCATGACATGTCAACTTGAGAATGGTTTTTCACCTACCTAGGTAAGTACATTAGTGAATCCCCATATGCACACCTTGGTTTGGGAGATGGAGGCGTGGTCATTTCATTTGAATTTCGTAAGTACCCTTGTAGTAGATTTTTGGAGGGGTTAAAAAGTGTCTAGGGGTGTGTTGGGGTCATTTTTAGGTAGCCCAATTGTTATACCAATAGGTAAGGGCCATTTTAACCCTAGGATAGCCTTTGGTGGACCAAGAGACCCTTCCAAAAGTTGGTTTCTCAAGTTGGACGAAAATCAACTTTTGGGTGGCTTGAACTTGGGTAGACCACTTTCCATTTTGATGCTAAGACCATACTCACCTTTTTGAGTTTCCCTTTTTGGATCCATTTTTAGAAAGTTGTAAGAGTTTAGGGAAGAGAGACCAATTAGAGGGCTTTCCTTCTCCCCATGAGTTTCTAGTGGCTTTTTAGTGGGGACTCTCTATGTTTGAGATTTTGAACACCCACTCTCTAACTTAGAGACTTAGCTAGAGTTGGTGACATTGGAAAGAGGCTAAAAGGGAGCTCTTCTACAAATTTATTTCCATAAGCTTGGATCTAGGTTGGTGGAAATTTTTGCATCTCATTTCTTGTTGTTTTATTTTATGTTTTAAGAAAGATGAATGTAGTGTGTGTTGTATTGATTGTTGTAGTCATGTTCTTGAAATCAAGTTCTATGTTTTGTGAAATATGTGTATTGATTATTCCTTGTAAATGTTGTGAATGGGAGTCTCAAGGCTCACTCACCCTTGGGAGGGAAGAGAAGCCTTGAGGGTGGAGGAGTTTGATAGCCCTTGGTGTAGAGTCTCTCCTCAAGGAGGAGAAGGAAAAATTATGGAGTATGGGCTCCATGAAGGCACCCTTGTTGTTGTTCTTCTCTTGGGGGTCATAAGGGAATCTTGATGATGTTGGGGATGACATTGAAATGAAGTTATTATTTTTGAAAGCATTGTGAGGGCTTGGATTATATCTTTTGGGTTTTTCATTCTCCCTTGGGTATTTGGTCCACTTCACCCCATTTAGGGTCTTAAAAAATCCATTGTGATAGCCTTAGTTGGGAGTAAAATGTGTGTTTTTCATCTTGTGTTGTTTGTAAATATTTTCTTTTTCCCACCGTTGTTTTTGTTCCTCAAGCTCGAGGGTGGCCTCATAAGAGGCCTAGGTTGGGTGGTGAGCAGCCCATGGTTTCTTGTGTTTTTTCTTGTTTGTGTTGCAGATTTGTAAAGCTTGGAGCTACTTGAAAATGATAGAGTTGTATATGGAAGGAAATAGATTTGTTGTTTGTTCTTCTTGCACATCTCTATATGTGTATGTAAAGGCCTTTGTGGCATTAAAAGAAAGGATTTAGTAGGAGGAAAATATGAAGAGTCACGTGGTTAGAAAATAAAATGTATACTTGTGGTCATGTAGTTATGAACTTTCAGATTTTTAGTGTACATGAACTTGAATAGAAAATGGGCTCTTATTATGAATAGTAATTTTTTGTATGAAATTTTGTTATTATTTTTTAAAAAAAGGGGGTTATTTTACATGTGAATAGATACCTATTATTTTCTAATTGGTAATGATATTGAGATAATGCAAAGCTGAAATAAATAAAAGAGAAAGCTACCTTTAGTATTAGTCTTGATTTATTTGCATGTTACAAATCTCTAAAAAAAAGGAACCATGTTTATAGATAAATTAAAAGAGATGATTTTTCTCATGCAATAACTCATATTACTTATGTAAAAAAAAGGGATTTATGCAGGTATTTGTAAATACTCTAGTTGTACATAAGCATTTAAAACTATACTAAAGCTTCAAATATATATATATATATATATATATATATATATATATATATATATTAGAATAATGAATAAAGGAAATAGAAAACTGTACTTTTAATACATTCTATTATTATTTTCCTTAGCTTTATATATATATATATTATTATATTGTTGAGAGTATATACTTATATATATGTATATACATATAAATTTTAAAAAAAAAATGATTGATAATGCTATTGTATATACATATATCTATATATGTTATTAATGATGACAATAATTTTGCCATAAGTACACTTAGTGAAAAACATTGACAAAGATCATCGATACAAGCATTATCGAAAGACTACAAGAATTATCGGTGGACAACAAGCATACCCAACAGAACACAAAGGTCACGAGAAAATGCTAAGTATGGAATTGACTGACGAACACTGACAAGTGTTGCACCGACGAAGTGAACAGGACATCACTGCCGGGTCAATAACATAACGTTGAGATCATCACCGATGATACAGTTTTGAGAATAAAACTGACAAAGTAGAAAAGGCATACCTGATGAACAGTTCAAGAAAGGAACATTGACGACAAAGAAAACCGACCGTCAGAATCGACAATCAGTTAGAGAACCTGCAAATAGTGGATCTGAGTTTTACATGTCAGATAAAGCAATGTAATTCTATTTATAGAGTTTTAATTTGTTTTAAATCATAACTTCAGGGTCAAGCAAGCTTTATGTAATTGTTTTAAAGTATCCTAATAGATCTAAAACATATCTAACTAAAGATCAAGGTCAAGTTGTAAACCTTGGATCTAGAGTTAACTTGTGAAGCGTGAATCAAGAATAGAGCCCAAATCTAGTATAAACAGATGTTCAATCTAATGTGAATTATGAATTCATTATTGTTGATAGCCACAAAGAGCATCTAAGGAGAAGAAGGTAGAATTCATGCAAAGTTCAAAAATAGATCACATCAGTTGTCAAGAACACACAGAGGCTACCGACGAGCAGACAAAGATATTATTCAATTATGGAAGGATGATTACTCATACATAGGAATCTTTATTGGATCTGTTATCAGCAATTAGAGATTTCATACATCATCAGATCAAAGACTTATGTAGTTTCATTCTAACAAGTGCATCACATCTAAAATCCTTTTGTAGAAGGTGGACTTAACCGTTCTCTACAAATCTCTTAACAGAGTGCACACTTAATAGTATTACTAAAGCTTCAAACGAAGTAGATCTTAACAGGTCTCCACTGTAATACTCCTTATAGGGTAGGTCATCAGAAGTGACCAATTGTAAACCTTAACCGGCCCCTTCTTATCTATAGATAGTGAAGTCTTGTGGGTAACAATCCCCACCGCAATTTTTACTTCCTAACAGGAGTTTTCTGTGATATCATATCTTGTGTTATGTGTTATCTATTTTCATGAATGTTTCTTGTATGGTTTCATATTAAAGAAATTATGATATGATTGCATATGCATATAGAAAGATGAACAGTTAGATAAGATAATTTACAAATTGATAATTAAGGGTTAATGGGCTAACCAAAGAAAAATTTTAGAGGTACTGATTCACCCCTCCCCTCTTAGTACATCATTCCAATATAATTCCAACAATTGGTATCAGAGCTAATTCTCTCTCTTGAAAAGCTTAAAGACTTAAGAGAAAAGATCAGAGCAATGAAAAAGTACAGACTGGACATGACTATTGAGAATGAGCAGTTACAGATGCAAATAAACTATGAGCAGTATAAAGAGGTAAGAATCAAATTAAGAAAACTTCTTGATGAAAGAAAGGATATGGAAACCAGAATGAATGAGAAAGACTACAAAGAATTAGAAATACAAGATTACTTTGATACAACAGAATCATCAATGAGCAAAGCTTCAGACGCATTAGTAGAAGAAATTACAAGTCTACAAGAAGTCAATCTACATTTGACAGATCAAATCAAGATGCTGCAAATCGGACAAGAAACTCAAATGGTGAAAATGATTGATGTCATGAATGATGCAAGAAAAGTTGAAAATGAATGAACACTAGCCATTGATGATAGGAGGAAAATTACAAAGAAAATACAAGAGAAAGAATCAGAGATTCAAAGACTTATTGAGCATCACCACGAGGTTACCAACCAGATTATTCTTATGAGTCAAGAACCAAACAAATTAAATACAAAACTCATTGAAAGAATATAGATCATTGGTGATGTAAGAGAAGAGAATGAAAAATTGAAGTATGAAATCAAAGTCCAAATTCAACACAATGAATTGATCAAGAAAGCTGAAGATAACAATAAAAGGATGGATGATTTTCTTGATGGACAGAGAAGAGTCAACAACTACACAGGATTAGGGTACAACAAGAATGGTGAATCTTCTAACCAACCAGATTAGAGGAATGCTTTCACAACCCCAAGATCCAAGAAGCTGTCATGCAATCACTGTGGAAAACCCGGCCACACCTCAAATATCTGCAGAAGCAAAATGAAAGGTATTTCTCAAGCACAATTTACTTTCATTGGTAATTGTTATAAATGTCAAAAGAAGGGACACAAGGCACTTGAGTGTAGATCCAAAGTGACAAATCCAAAGAGAAAAACCTATATGGACAAGTATTGTCCTACCTGCAAGATGAATGGGCATACACATAAGGAATGCTGGAAAAAGAACAACAAGGCATGGACACCAAAGGAAA
>MU223602.1:1613485-1629218 GCA_018584345.1 Thuja plicata | reverse complement strand
AAGGAAGGCGATGGGGAGGGGAGGGGTTTGAGCCCCCATGGCGCTGGGACTCCCTACAACTACGGGTTTAAAACCGTGGACTGTGGTGGAGGTGGTGGCCGCGGCTGCCACTCTACTGCCCCACTCCCATGCGCAGGCCACAAAATAATGAAACTGCCCCTTTTAAAATAAAGAAACCGCGTGTTAAAAAAAAACAAGTTAAAAAAGAACAGTCTACTGCCATTTTTCCTGCACAAAACTTGCAGTATATATTATTATATATATATATATATATATATATATATATACCTACAAATGTAGGTATATACATATACTTAGATGTATATACATTTTAGATCCCCTCCTTGTCTTCATGGAAGAACAATAGACCTGCAACAAGCACACAAAAAAAAAGAGAAAAAAAAACCCTTAGGGTTTCTAGAAAATATAGGGAAGAGTAAAAGAAGAGAAGGAATAGTGTAACATACTTTTTAGTCTTCTCTCTTTTTCCCCTAACCCTAATTTCGAATTAGGGTTAGGGGATTCAAAAAGAGAGTTGACTTTTCTTTTGGAGGGAATTTGTTTTCTCTCTTAATCCTCTCATTATTATATTCAATTTTGTATTCAATTAAACATTAGATGATTGAAACTAATTGATCATTAATGCCTTGTAAGGTAATTTTTAAATAAACTATGATAACATGTTTAATTAATGAGAGTTTTAGATGAGAACTTTATATGAAGCAATAAAAGATGGAAGATTTAATGACATAAAATTTAAGTAACCCACCTTATTAAATAGAAATTCTTTAAGATTATTTTATTAATATTATAAGGCAATTAATGGGCCTTTGATCTAACTATCAAAGTTATAAGCCACTATTCAGAAATTAAAATTAAAAGGTAATACTCTATCTAATGACAAGATAAATTATATAGTTTTACCGTGGAAGTAATTTGATCTATTATTTAATGAGAAATAAAGTCTAATCTAGAGTGTCGATTTTAGTAACAGAAAAGAAAGATAGTGATTTAGGCGTTATGTAATTAATCATGGGAGAAATTTTTTTTAAGTATAATCTTATACAAGAAATTTTAATTTTGATAGATAGAAAATGTTGTATTATACCCAACTCGATAATGTTATTTTTATGTGGCCAGTATAATAACTATTGTAAAAATAATATTACGGTTCAAATTTTAATATGATTCCCTTACTGAGATGTAGGAAGATATACATAATTAGTAACTGGTTTAAGTTTTCAATTATTTTCTTTTAAGCAATCGCAGGGAGAATTTTCTCTTACATCATCAAACTCTATTAAGAATCAAATTAAATATTGTTAAAACAACCTAATTAGTATTTGTATTAAGGTTAGACTTTATGTTAGTCTTTAGGGGTAACCCTAGTAAATTCATGAACTTGGATAACCTTTCGGTAGGTCAAGTTCTTATCTAGAATCTTTGATCAATGTAAATCTAGGAAGTTTGACACTAGGTTGAAAGATGTTGACATGCGGTCATGATTCGCCTTAACCCTACTTGTGGTCCTTGTTTATTTTAACCCTTTTTAAAAAAAAAATAGAGTTGCATTTCTGTGTGCAAATTTTGTGCATGACATCAAGTGACTTTGTCCTAGGCAAAGGTTGACAAATCTTATCTTTTACATCATCACAACTTTGAGATCAAGATAAATCAACATCTATCCTTAGAATTACCCTTGTCCAAAACATAACTCAGACTTTCCTAAGAAAGGTTACCCCTTTTCTATTTTCTTTATATGACTTTTTTTAGTTACAAAATATGGACCACACTATGTCTCAAACACCTTATGGAGGGCCTTACACAAGGTCAAAGGCTAGAACAAAACCTGATGAGTCATATATCAATAGATTCCCCGCTTGGGAAACAGAGAGAGAGGATGACCCTTTCATAAACACCAGTTTTGCTCTGTTCATTGAACAACCCCATGGGGCAACGTTTTTCCAAAATGTCATAGAAGAGGAGATTGAAGACATTGAGCAAGATACTTATTCCACACAAGTATTCAACACTGTTGTAGAGAGGAATCCCAAACGTTACCTAGCGATGCTAATAAAGAAGGGATTCAAACTCCTTGCTGAATTCAGTGTGTCGACCATATGGCCTGAAAACCCTCTCGCAGGTCAAAACACTACTCAGTCCTCTCAAATACTACCTGTTGTTTCTCAAATCTTCCCACCATTGACAACACCCACATTGGCACAGACAATACCCAATCAAACCAATTGTGCAAACCAAGAAATCACTTCTTCCACTCAAAGCATGACAGGCTCATAGCTGAGTGTACAAATGGTCACTAGTATGCCTCCACCTTCAACCTCATGGCTTGGACAATCAAGCTCTCATGCTATGCCTTCCATCCCACCAAATAGAAATTGTTCTAAAACTATGCTGCTACTGCAGTCAATTCCTACTAGTCTTGGGATCAACACATCATTCCCATAGGGATTCGCCTCTGCAGGTATGACTTATAGTCAATGGCCACCCAAGGCTACACCTTAGCCCATTCAAAAACCAATCCAACCTCAGCAACAACAACCCCAACTTCAGTTGCCACAAATCTAACCCCAACAATAAAAACCCTAACTTTAGTTTCCACAATTCCAACCTCAGCAACAACAACCCCAGCTTTAGTTACCACAATTCCAACCTCAGCAGCAACCCCAACCCCATCATTAGCAATAGAAATATCAACCCCAGTAGTATCAAACATAGTTTCACCAACAACAACATTCCCAACCATAAGCCACTCATCAAAACCCACCATGGGCCACTCATGTGCCCCCATTTCAAAATCATGTGGTGGGAAATCAATATCAAGTCCCAAGGATGAGGTCCTATGTTCTTACTCAAGGGACACAACTTGATGAGTCCTATATCAACCAATTTACCCTGTGGTAAAAAGAGCAAGATGATAATGCTTTTCCCTCATACGAAGAAGAACAAGAACCCAGCTACTATGATGACAACAACCCTCTTGTCTATTCAGAAAGTTTCCCCGAGTTGGCACAGGAACAATGGAAAACTAATATCCTCATGCAACAAGTGCAAGACATGTAAAATCAGCTAGATGATCTTCAAGGTCAAATTCAACCAAAGTCTTACACTGTAGAGGACTTATATCCCTACTCTATTGACTTTATGTCTCAGATTGCATCACAAGTCAATGAATGTTCTCTTATTTCCTCAAATCCACCACCGATGATTTCCCAAATAAACACAATTGAAAATATGTCATCCTTGGGAGACCAATCTAAACCTTTCAATATTTTAATTCAAAAACTAGTTCATAGACATCATTCTATTGTTAAGAAAGATCAAAATCATCTACCCATGTCTAGCAAGGGTCCATTCCAAAACAATAACATTATTGAAACATCTATCTCCTATGAATAATTTGTCCCACAAAAAGCCTCCATGCTTCCCATTAGTCCTTCATCCCATGAAGAGTCACAAGAGAAATATTTTCCATTCCTATCAAATGATATATCCAGTGATAAGACCTCCCAAGGGCTATCCACAATATATTTCAATGTTAATCCCTCTTACGACTCAGATATCCTAGATCTAATGCCACAATATGCTCCATTCCTAGACGAACCAACTCCAGAGAGTCCCATTCAAAATCCTTCTCCCTCATGTCAAAACATCCCTTCCAAGAATCCACCATACATACTCCAATTGATACCCTATGTCAAGAGGATGATGCAAAGCATGAAGAAGCAAGTCCTAAAGAAAATCAAGATCAAGATCCCAAGAATGACTAAACCTGTGTAGTTTTTGACCAAGATCTTATACTTCTAGAAACTCATGAAGATTCCACTATCCTTGACCATCTTATCCAAGCGGATCCCCTTCCATCCCAAGAAATTTTTTTCCTTCCAAGTCTTATGGACCTTCCACTTCCCATTCCTAAGCAAGATCATGACATCCTTCCCATTTCTTCAAAGGATTCCATTCATAGTCAAGATAAATTCACACCTAAAATGGAGTCTGATGGTCCTCTTCCAAGTCAAGATCAAAGTATCCCTTCACCTTCATCTCCAAAACAAGATCCCATCATCCCTCCAGATCCTCCTCATAATCCTATGATTCCTTCATCTCCATGTCCTAATCCCCCATCTTCTCCACAAGATCACATCCTATCAAATGATCTTGTCACTGCTCCTATTCCATTACAAGATCCTATCATTCCTCCTAATCACCCTCATGATCCCAACACATTTATGCAATTTGTTCATGAACCCCATGCATTTCAAATAGATTCCTCTACTTCCATCGGGTCTGGTCCACTTCATGATCCATTTGTTTCTTCCATATCATATCCACCTCAAAATGGACTCATGTCTTTTAGAAAGTATCCTACTGGTCAAAGAAAGCATTATCAAGTCAAAGGGTCAGACCTCCATGAACAAAGTACATTAAAACCCTTTCATATCAAAGAAAATTCTGATGGTCATGGCCTCCATAAAAAAAGTCATTCTCAAGATGTTGGTACCCCTTCCAAATCCAAATCCAAACGTATACCATCCCCTTCACCCCTTCCATCCATATTAGGTCCATATATTCCTCCATCCACTTCTCCTTTCCTAAATCAAGGTCAGAAAAGGAACACATCTTGGACAACCTTCCACCCATACAAAAAGTCTCCATACCATTATTATCCATCCATGAATCACATTACACTTTCAAGCAATTTGGATGCCAAACATAAGTTCCATAAGTGAAGAAATCCACATGCAGTCAAGGATCAACATGTCCAGTCTAATCGACATGTAAAAACAAAGAAAAATATGATCCAAAAGGAAAAAGAAATGTCCAAAAGGCCACAAAGGCCCCTTGAGCAAAAAGAAAATTCAAAATCAATATGGGTTCCTAAATATCTTTTAGAAACAATGCGTTCTAAGGGCCCACAAAATAATAAAAAATCAAAATCCATGTGGATTCCTAAGAAGCTTCTTGAAGCACAATATCCCAAAGAAAAAACCAAGTTGGCATCGAAAATTTCTATACATCCATTTAAACACCTCCAACCTTCCAAATCCATTTTGGGTCCTTATGTCCCAAAATTCATAAATATTCCTCCATCAAGTCCGAAATATCCTTTTCTTTCATCAAATCCAAAATCTCTTTCTCCTCCATCACTCCATCACCCCTCAAGGTGTGTGCCAATGTTTTTCATTCCCACATATCCATCCACTCAAAATCAATTATTCTCGCAATCCCTCCACTATCCAACACATATATTCCAGTCTTCCATCCATCCTCTTGTCCAATCCTATGCATAAAGCATTACCCTATCCCACTTCATCCATTTTATCCCCCCTTTCCATCACCCTATCAACATCTTTGAGCATACCTTCAATAGCCATGATATATTATAAAACATATTAAAAGGTTACAATATGAAGAGCAAGATGCTTAAGTCCTTCCTCCATTTCCTATCACGACTCTATTATCTTCCAAAAAAGTAAAAAAAAAAAGAGAAAAAAAGAGAAAAATATTCGTCCACTAGTGAAAACCTGACAAACAGGCACATTGGGAAAGTACCATGAAAAAAAACATGAAAATAGGCATCATGTGTAATCTACAAACCTCTTGCATTCCATACATGGGGGCATGTTCCATCCATATTTTCCTATCATATCATATCCCTTTCAATTCCTCCATTAACCTATATCCATCATATCCCTTACCTTATCAACATCCATATTTTTCCAAATTTGTTCTTGACAAGGCTAGGGATCTCCCTAGAAGCATCACATGTCCTATATGTTTCATGTTTTCCACATCCCTATGGTCCATATTTCCTATATTTTTACATTCTTGAATCCATATCTCTTCTCCTTGTCCAATCTTGATCTTTCTTTCCCTATCCATGTCCTATCATTATCCTATCAAAACCCTCTCTTGGTATTGATTAGAAAATATAGATAAAAAATGCAAAACCTATTTTCAGCATCCTCTTGACATGTCCACTCTTATCAAACACATGCCAATCAATGCACCATGTCTTTATCTTATCTTGTCATGTCCAACCCCTTATCTTGCAAAGAAACATGTTATCTCATCCTATGGATAGTCCTTGGCATCCAAAAAACTTCAAGACATAGTAAGAGACCTTTGACCTTCATCCATCTACCCGTTCATCCATCAATCCATAATTTCCTTGCCTTGCTAGACTAGGGGCAATCTGAAAAAAATCTATGTGGGGATTTGACCTAGTGGGAAAAATTACACCATCTTCAACAAATGGACAAAAATACATCATAGAAGCAACGTAGTACTTCACTAAGTGGGTGGAAGAAATTCCCCTCACTTACATAACTGGAAAGCAAATATCAATGTTCATACTTAACCACATCATCTATCGATATGGGATTCCTCAAACTATCCTGATAGATCATGGTACACCTTTCCAAAATAAAGACATTGAAGAGCTATGTGAATAGTTCCATATCAAAAAAGGGTTCTCTTCAATTTATTATCCTCAAGGGAATGACCAAGAAGAAGCTACGAAGAAATTGTTTTTGAAAATCTTGAAGAAAATAATGAACGAATCAGGATGAGAGTGGCATTTACAACTTAGTCCCGCATTATGGGAATACAGAACTAGCGTGAGAACACCTATAGGAGAAACTCCTTTCTCCCTAGTATATGGATCAGAGGCAGTACTACCCCTCAAAGTGGAAATCCCATCCCTAAGGATATCATTGAAGAACCTAATTACAGATGAAGACTACAGAGTAGCAAGGCTCAGTGAACTGGAGTTACTAGGTGAAAGAAGACAACATGCCTTCAACCACTTACAGGGCTATCAGAATCACCTTAGAAGAAACTATCACAAGAAGGTGAAGCCATGAATATTTGAGGCAGGAGACTTTGTCCTCATGGAAAATTAAAAGAACCAAGCAGACAGAGTGAAACCAGGAAAGTTTGAGCCTAACTGGCTAGGACCATACGTCATTGTCAGCTCTACCCAGAGTGGGGCATACCAACTGGTGACACCAGAAGGAGATCAGATCCCTAGATACACCAACAAAATGCACCTCAAGAGGTTCTACCCTTGAGGTCTCTATGGTTAAGGCACCTATCTACATATCTAGAAAATACCAAAAAAATTATAAAATACAAAATGTTACCTTGGTGAAAACCTAACAAACAGGTGCCTTGGCGACAACAAAAAAATCAAAAAAGAAAAAAAGTAAAGAGAAAAAAAATCACTCTTTCAATGAAAACCTGACAAACAAGTGCTATTGAGTAGGTACCTTGGTGAAAACTTGGCAAACATGCGCCAAGTGTTCAAATCCAGCTTCACCATCAATGAACTCCAAGATTAAAAGCTTAAGCATACTTCAAATGCAAGACTAAATACCCAAGCTATATCCAAAAGCACATTCCCCACTGATAACCAACACTTATCCATGGTTAGTACTAGTCCACCAGACTAGGGGGCGATTCTAAATGTCCTGAAGAAATCCAAAAAATCAAAAAACACATCTAAAAATCCTAAAAAGATCAAAAATCATGAGAAAATCAATCTTCATCAAAAACAATAAAAAAATTGCAAAATCCCAAGCAATAAAGCCAACTCAGTTATCAAGAGAGAAAAGGGCGCTCACGCCTAGTCAATCAATGTCACAATCATGAGCTTTGTGAATCAGCATTGGGCTCATCTGACACAGCTTTATCAATCTATCAAATCAATCGGCAAGTAACTGGCGACCAAGCCAATCTATCAATTGTCACAATCATGAGCTTTGCGAATAAGCATTGGGCCCATCTGACACAGCGGGATCAGCTGCCAAAATGATCAAAATCAATCAATCAAATCATATCAATCATCTTACATAGTGATGGATACACTCAAACTAGACAGGTCAATCTTATATGAGTAATCCATTACTAAAACCAGACACACTCAAGAAATCAAGCCAATCAAGCCTATCCAAAGAGTCGAACCAATCAAGAGAATCCAACTGCATCGAGGAACCATCAAAAAAATGTTGACTAGGTCAGTCAGTTGGTCAAATGTCAGTCTATATTTTGTGGTTATGTTCTTACGCTACTCCAGGATCCACCATGTGAGGAGAGTAGCTATGATAGATCCTGACTTATTTTCTTTGATTGTTGTCTGTTGAATGTTCACTTCAATTTTAGGGCCATGATGATTTAGGATAAATGCGGTAGACACTGTCACTTATCTAGCAGCCACATAGTTCCACGATCTGAGCTTAACCCTAGGAAATAATTGGACATTCCTTCTCTTTTATTTGCTTGTTTATTTTCTAGAATCAAGAGATCACAGTGCTATTTAGATGGACTCTAAGTGCGCTGGAGTTCTATCTTGGTTTCTATGGTCTTTTCTTTTATTTTGCAATCAAGAGCTCGCGATGCTATCTAGATGGACTCTAGGGGTGTAGGAGTTCTATCTTGTTTTATTTAGCTTTTCTTTATAGAATCAAGATCTCGCGGTGTTATCCAAATGGACTCTGCATGCATAGGAGTTTTATCTTGGTTTCCTTTTTTTAGTTAATTCAGAGGACAAAGCGGTATCTAGATGGTAAATATATGGGTTCTTTTGGCTCTCTTTATTTTCAAATAGGGAACATAGCTGAACCCAAATGGTCAATATTTGGGTGCACTAGGTTCTCTTTCTATTTAAATCTCTCTACTCCTTCTGCTTATCAAGAGTCAAGGCGGTATCTAGGTGGTATGTGATCTGGATGCATTGGATGCTCTTCAGAATTTCAAAAAACAAAAAAAAGATGCAATGATGAAAAATATTGGAAACAGGGGCAGTGACTTGGGTCACCCATCCGTTCTATCAATTCATATCTATCAATCATCAACCATCCTTTCTATCAATTCATATCCATCAATCAATCCCAGAGAAAATTTTTCTACTTTCTTCTAACTAACACATGCATTTACTCAAATATTTTGTGCATAGTAGATTGCATTCATTTATTACATAAGAAAGATCCAAAACATGTGCATAGTAGATCATATAATCAATGCATCCATCATCAACATCATAACTAACATAGGAATACATTCATCATCATCATATAGTGATTCACATTTTCAACAAATTAATGCTCATCTGACGCATTTTCTATGCTTAATTTGTTGAGGGGGCATATAGTTCACTTGCGCTAGGGCAAGCCGAGGCAAGATCAAAATCAAAGAATCTTTGACACACTGCGACAAGTCACATCCCATCAAAGAGGGGCAAATGTAGACACCCTAAAATGGACAGGCTTGTGATTTTACATTAAAAACACTAATTTTCATCTATTAATTAACAGTTTTTTAATCATTAGTTAATCATCTATTTTCTTCTAAATTCATTCCCCAAATCATCTAATCAAATTCCCAAAATTAATTAAATAATTAATTTTAATTAATTAATTAACCTTAATTGATTAATTATCATTAATTAATTAATTAAATTCAATTTCCAATAGTTTAAATTGAAATATTTAAACTTATTAATTAAATTCTTCCAATTAAATTAATTTAATTTCATTCAATAAAGCAATTCTAAATAAAAAATAATTCAATTATCTCACATGTTGAAAACTTTAATTAAATAAATGAATTAAATATTTATTTATCTTCAAAGAGATAACTCCAATCAGATCACATGGGTTACTCCACCCATCTCTCTAGTTCACATGGGTAACTCCACCCATCTCTCCAGTTCACATGGGTAACTCCACCCACCTATTCGGTTCTAAAAGGTAGCTCACAATTAGCTCTTCAGTCAACCAAACTCTGTCTCCTCTTTACCAATTGAAGAGGTGGAGTTTACTGATGGCTTCTCTAGTTCCCTTTGATCTCAACCATTCATTTTCCTATCTCTGGGATTGATCTCAATTGTTCATATCATCCTCAATTCCTATATAATAAATGCTTCATCTCCCATTTGAAGGATCCAGGATTTCAAGCTCTTGTGCACCATTACTATGTCAGTTTGGTTCTAGCATTCAAGCCATCTTGCGATCACACACCCGTTTCAATTAGCAAATTCTCGACACTTCTCAAGTCATAGACACTGCCCACACCAATACTGAGCATCAAAAACAATGTTTCAGAAGGAGTAGAGAGAGACAATAGAAGCTTCAAGAACTTTGGGGTTTGCATTAATTTATTTTCCTTCTTTGCTTGTACATTTTATTGGTTACGTCTTAAGTTATTCATTTTAGTGGCTCTTGTGTATTTGATTTATATCATTGTAAACTGGTGCTACTAACCTTAGCCTTTGGAAAGCTTAGGAACCATGAATCATGAAAGAGGAGACGTACACTATCAAATGGTTTTTAATCCACTAGGGTCCTTCATTCTTTCTCAGCCTAAACAATTTCATTAATAAATCCACATTCTTCTTTATTGCAAATTTCTTGCCTCGAAAGGGATTAAGATCCTAAATAACCAAAATGGGAAACTTAGGCACTAGTTTGTCATCTCAAATAGTAACCAGATAATGTTTTGGGTATGGAATAGATAAATTATCATCAATATTTGTTATTACCCTATTCAAATGACCTAGAAAATCTTCCCTAAAAAAATTCCAACAATGATTCTCTATTTTTTTCTTAGACATACCTACATGAAGTAGAGTGGCTAGAAATATGGCTAGCATCTATGTATTGACTCTGTATTTATGATTCTCAGAGATAAATGCCCCATAACCCTCTTAACAACTTGAATTACCAATTTTTGAGGATGATTTAACACTTCTTGCATCCTTTTGTCTAGGTCTTCACCATAAAATTCCATCTTCATTTTTCTTTTCAAAAATCATATGGGAGACTCCATCGTATGAGAGATACACTAAACAAGCCACTAAAGTTTCATTGCTTGATTTATGAATTTTGGTTGAAAGTATGTTTGTTTCTAAAAAGAATATTTTACTACTCAAATCATCAAAGGAGAGGCCAATAAATGCATTTTACTCTCTTTCTACTTTTGTAACCTCATTTCTCATGCCACCTTTACGGTTTTCATCTCTTCAAATTGTTCTCCGCTAATATTTCCACCAAATTACCTCAAAAGAAAATCTCACTAACTTCAACCACCATCATTTGCAAACCCATAATCCTCTCCAAGTATTAATTTGATTTTATTACACTAACATATTTGGATGACTTATAATTTTCAAAAACAAATTCAAAATCCAACTTAGCCTCCTATAGAATTTTTGAGTGATTCTACTTTACAAACGATCATAATAGGGGCCTATATAACCACTTTCATCCACCCCAAATATTTATTTTTTCAATTCAATTTCTGACATATATGGACTACTATGCTTATCAAATCGAAGTCAAAAAAAATCTTAGACTCTTATTAACACATTTGATCAAAATTTGAATTCTCAAAACATCTCGAACCCCAAACGCTTATCACAAGAGCCTTACTTGTTTAGCTTCCTATTATATCCAATCAATAAACCTATTCCCTAATAATTATGCCATATAGTGTTGGCAAGTTGGATGTATTGTAATTGATGTCAACATATCAATAGAATTACTCATAATGATTGATTGTTTGATGTCAACATATTTATTGACAGTTAAGCTAGTGGTACAAGATGTTCAGAGGCCTATTGAGGATTGATCTTATTAGATGAGGAGTCCTAAAGCTCATGGTATGATGTCAAGGTTGTCTACTTGGTCCATGTAAAGTTTTAGGGGCTGACATGAAGATTTAGATGAGTTATGAGTTCACAGATGGTGACTGGCAATCAGTGTAGTAGATAGTGAATTGACATAGTCACAGATATTGGTTCAGTGAGAATGCTCAAGTTGATAGTTTTGGTTGCGCATTTAGGTGTATTTTTGGGACATCCATGGGTGTACTCAATTCAAAGGGTTAGTGATCCAGAGGATCTCAAGGCATTTTTTAGATGTTTCAATTATTGTTGACATCTTTCTTGAGGTCCAACATAAGAGATGTTGGTAAATCCGATAGCGTGGATGGGTTTGGATATTTTAGTGATATTCATCATACCTATGAATGTTCTTGGATTATGTTTGTGTGTTTGAATATTGTACCTACAAGAATCTAAGATGCAACACTTCAATATGTCATTAGATCAATTGTTAACAACATTAAAATCAATTGAAAGGCATAATAAACCAAAGGAAATTGACATATTGCTTCTTATTTAGAAAGAGTTTGATCTATCTATGATATTGCTCTTAGAATATGCATCAAATTAGTGAAAATTCAATACTAAAATGGAAGATTCAACATGATATGAAACCATTAGTATGCATCTTAAGCTAAAAATATGACAATTCTCAATTGATGTGATCCTTTAAGCAAATGAAATGTTATCTAATTACCTAAGAATGCATAAATTCATTTTTGTAGAATAAGCCTAATGCAAGAGTGTAAGATTTTATGATTGATTGAGCCCAAAATGTACTTATTTTATGGAAGATGAAGTGAAATGAGTTGTTGAGATTGATTCTTGAGGAGTGATCAGGATTAATCCTTGTTTGATCCATGTGAGGTGATCCATGTGTGTCAACTCTCATTGGTCCATTAATTAACTTTTCCCTTTGTGGTGGGTTGTAATTTAGGAGCATTTATGAATTCCTTTTAATTAATTACCTTAGCCAAGGGATTTAATGATTTTTATTTAATTACATAATCTAAGGTGATTAATTATAAATTAATGATAGATTTAGCAATGGTTAATGCTTGCTTTGAGGGATTTTATTAATTTTAGAGAATTATGCCAATAATCAAATAATTAGATTAGCATAGTTAGGAGGAAGATCTGTAGTTAAGGCAAACGGGGGTCTCAGGTTAGAGTATCCCAATTTAGGGTGGTTACATTTTCCCCTCTTTAAATTGATGTACGATCAGCACAGTGATTCAAAGAACGTGTGATGTTGACTTCAAAGAATAGTTTGATGATTTGAAAATTCTGAGCTTGATTGAACAAAATTTTAGAGATGATATCAATCTTGAAATTGATTGAACTAAGACTTATAGTACCAAATTTGAACTTGATCGAACAAAGATTGATTTAAGAGATCAGTTTCAAACTTGATTGAACTAGAACTGATAGTACCGACTCTGAACTTGATCAAACAAAGAGACCAGTCCTGAACTTGATTGAACTAGAACTAATAGTAATGACTCCAAACTTGATCGAATGAAGGTTAGTACAAAGCTATTTAGAAATTTGATGTGATGAAGCTGAATACTTGATAGATTGATCTCAAATGGATAAGAAACTATAGGCATAGATAACCAAACTGATGTGATTATTCGATAGTCCCAACTTGATGTAGGGAAACTGACATTCCCCTATTCATTTGATGAAGTCAATTTGATAAAAATTCTAATTTGGAGTCTTTAATTGCTGAGAAAATGATTGATTTTAGGTATTATCATGCCCCCTCAGGAATGAAATTGAAAGAAATCCCGCTTTGAAAATTTGACATGGATAAGAAAGTGATGTGAAATGGGATTGGATCAATAAGAATCAATTATGAGATGAATTGGAGTGAAGATGTGTTGATAGGAACACATTTTGATTAAGTTTGACTACTTGAAATGCAAGATTTGCATAATGTGAATGATGTTAGACCAAGATTTTAATGAAAGAACATGCATCATGCAATGGAGAACACATCGAAAAACTCTGTGTAACATATTCTGCATATTTGGATCAATTCTTTATTTTTTGTAGGATGTGAGTAACTCTTTTGAAATTATTACTACTATAAAATGACATGATTGTTTCCTATTCGATGGCATTCTTGATAGATTGGATGAGAAATTGATAAAGGTAGGACAATCTTCTTAGTGTCTAGTAGGTTGATTTCAGCCCAGAGGGTTTAAAATAAGCCCAAAAGGTCAATTTACTCATTCATTTTCACTTTTTACCATAGTAATTCCTTTAGTACTGGAGAGAAGATGGTAGTCCCCATGGAGAAGAATCAATTTGAGCTCAATTGTCGACATTGCAGACCCATACATTACACACCGCCGGTGAGTACCCAAATACCTATCATTTTATGTTTTTCATTGAAATTGTTATTTATTTTTGCAAAATTTGTAAGCCTTAGAGTCTAGGGTCGCATCCAGGGTTCCAAATCGCACTTGGTCAATCCTGTGTCGCATCTGGGGATCTTGAAAAATCTTGGATCACATCTTTTTGAAACTGGATCACATCCCACATCTTTCATAGGATCACTTTAGGTAAAATTTACCCCTAGTTTGCCCCAAAAATCAAGCGCCGCATCCTGTCCGAATAGGATCGCACCCAGATTCCTAATTTGCATCCTGTTAGAACAGGATCACATCCAGTCAAAATAACATCACATCTAATAAATCAGTTGCACCCTATCAGAATAGGGTTGCATCTGTTTAAAAATTCTTGTTAAGCTGATTTTGGAGTAAGTTGTTGAATTTGCCTTATCGTTCTGGCCATAAAAACTTATCTGTTTGATCTTTTAGCTTTTTTGTAGGTTACCTTGATCTAAAAACTGATGTCCTTGATTTATGTCTTACAGAATGGATTAGGTACTATCTCTTTCAAATGTCTGAGGTTGGTTCATGTGTTAGCCTTATCAGAGGAGTTGACTGATGAGGAGCAACACCTTGTGAGCCATTTAGGATTAGGTAGCTTAGTGGGTTTACCTGATATTAGGGTAAATCAAGGGTTATTGACTACTCTTTTTGAGAGATTACATTCATAACACAACACCTTCCATGTTCCAACAAGTGAGATCACTATCACATCGGAGGATTTGTGGTATATTATGTGCATTCTAGTTATGGGACGACAAGTTCATTATGAGTCTCAGTCTGTGACAACTATTGCAGAGGCTCAAAGGTTCTTTGTTGATCCTTTGATTTCTCATCGTTACTTGACGTGGGACTACATGTTGGCCCACTATGAGAGACTTTATATATATCTTGTTGGATTGATAGGGGGTGTAATTATGTCAGATCATGGTCAGCATGTATTCATGTGTGGTTAGGCCAGCATGCTTGAGGAGATGATCTGTGTCACTCATTGATTTTGATGGGGTAGTTGTATTATGATAGTTGACATGCAGAGGGATCCCAAGGATCCTTATGTTTATATGTATTAAGGATATATCTATTAGCCCCACCTAGGTAATCTGGAGTATTGGCAATTTCTTCTTGATGATGTTACCAAGGTTGAGTGGCAACCATATATGGATTGTGAGGAGTGGGCTACAGATCGGCGACATATGTCATATTTATTTTAGAGAAGGTGCCCATTGATTGTATCGAGTATATTGTCGAGTGTTTCAGGGTAAAAGAACAATAATCTGTCACCTTTTAGGACAACTTATCAGCACAGCTAAATTTTAGTATTTCTAACTAAAAATTAATTTTGGCCAAACATATGGTCTAGCTAGATTCATTATAGTTAAGTTAGATAAGGTTTTTAACTTTTCCAATTGGAAATGTCTATTAAATGCATGTTTTATACCACTTTGAGGCCAATTACCATAGAAATAAAATTATTTTAGAAAAGTGATGTTTCAATAACTCTAAGACTTTTTAATGATATTTTTTTTAAAATACAAAAATACCCTTTTGTAGATATTAGAGTCAAGAATATCTCTTATAGATTTTATAGTGTTTTAATTATACATAGTCTATTATAATTAAAAAATATTGCAAGTAGGTATTTTAACAGTCAAGG
>MU223602.1:1568561-1602451 GCA_018584345.1 Thuja plicata | reverse complement strand
GGGAAAGGAAGATGAAAGAGAAAAATGGAGGATAAGGTTTTATGCAAAGCGAGTGAGGTTGGAAGATAGGAGGAATAGACAAATGAGAAAAAATGATAGAAGGTAGAAGGATAGTGAATGGAAGGATCAATGTCAATACACACCTTGAAGGGTGGCGAGAGGATAGAGAAAATGTGAATGAAGGAATACATGAAGGAATATGGTGAATGGATAACAAAGGTTGCGGTTTAGGCGCATGGAATGAAAGAATATTTTTGGAAGAAGATAAAGTGGAAGCCTTTGGAAGTTTGACTGTCAACTTCACTTGTTTCTCAACATGAGACTCTTTCAAGAGAGACTTTGGAATCCATATAGTCGTAGGCTTTTCATTTCTTTTTGATGATTTAGAGAGAATATCTTCAATGATGGATTTTGGGACCCATACTTTCTTGTAGTTTTCTTCTTAGATATATTTTTTGACTTTATGCCCCCATGTTGATTAGAGGAGACATGGCGATCTTCTTTTTTAGATGGATTCTTATATTGCTTCTTTTTCTTGTATTGAACATTCAAGTTTCTTCCAAAATACTTGGGACTTGTGGAGGAAGAAAAAGAATATGACTGGTTTAGATGGGTGGATGGATGAAAAGGATTCAAGGGTATGCATCTATGTTGATCTTGATGAAAGATAGGAGTTGGAGGGACGTAAGGACCCAAGATGGATGATGAATTAGGAGGGTTAGGAGGGGAAAGTGAAGGGACATAAGGACTCAAGATGGAAGGAAAATGTGAAGCCCTTAGTATTGGTGGAGGAGGGCCAAGGATGGACATGGAAGACACAAAAGGATAATCAATAAGTTCATCAACATGTATATGACAACCAAGGACATCAACAACTTTAGAGTGAGAATTAAGATTTTCAATAGGATCATGAACATCTTGAATAGGAGCACCTTCTTTTATAGAATTTTTCAAAGCTTGAAAAGACTTAGGAAGAGTAGAAAGTGGAAGCAAACATGGAGTGGTAGAACAAGAAGATGGAAGACTTTGATCTTGACAAGGATTTTTGGATAGCATAAGCGCATAATTGTTCTCTTGATTTTCAATAGGCTCAACATTGGAAGTAACAATACCATTTTTAATAACCTTAATTGAAGTATCATCTTTGGAAAGTGCAAGTGGGGTAAGGTTATTTTGATTGTCAATAAACTCAATGGTGTAAGTAGTAACTTGATCTTGCTTAGGAGAATATTTAAGACATGGTGGAATGAATGAGAAAGGGCGTGCAGGATCAAAAGAACCATGAAATAGATAAGAGACATCATGAAAAGGATTGGATGACATGGAGGTTTCTTGATCCTGATCTTTCTTTATGTTCTTTTCTTTATAATTTTTAGAGTCCTCTTGACATGGAGCCACTTCTAAGGACAAGGAAGCATGTTGGAATTGTATGGGAGACTTGGGAAGAGATGGGGAAGGATTATCTGAAGTAGGCATTATAGCATATAAAGGCTTAGGCTCTTTAGGTTTAGCATTATTGAAAGTATTTTCAACCAAGTGAAGGTTAGCTTGAGTTTTTTTAAGAGGTAGCCCTTGAGGACAACTATAGGAAATCATATGAAAAGCATTAGGACCTTTGTTGGATGAAGGATTTGTGAAATATTTGAAAAACTTGGAGACTTTAGGAGATGTATGAGTATTGGAGGAAGTAGAGGATGGAAGGGAATCATCACAAAACATCGGTTCATCATTAACATGATCTTGCTTGAGAGTGCAATATTTATTTTTAGCATGAGAATCCTTAGAGGAGAAATTCTTATAGTATTTACATTTATAATCAGCGCGGTGAGCTTTCTCTTCCTCAATAGAAGTATATGTATCATCCAGGTATTGCTCACAAAAATCATCAAATTCTCTTTCAAAATCAAAATCATATGGATCACCATCATAATCTATCCAATGTGGAAACCCATTACCAGTAAGAACGAGCACACTACTAGGAGGATTCTAAGGAATATAGGTGTCATAGGTATCACTACATTGTCCATCATCATAGTCATCAAAGATGGGAATGTCACTCTTTGTGGAAGAGGTATCACAAGGATTGTCATGTTGATCTTTATGGTATGGCTTGAGAAGAGAAGTATGACTCTTGGGAGAAGTAGAAGAAGATTTAGATTGTGGAGAAGAGGAAAGTGAAGAACTAGTGGAGGAAGAAGGTTTGGATGATGAGGAAAGATGAGAAGACTTAGAAGATGAAATATTTTTGGAAGAAGGAGGTCATGACAAGATCATGCATATGATCCTAGCAAAGGCATCTAATTCAATCATTTTTTTTTGTCCTAAATTTATCACCAATGCGATTTTTGGAGGAATACCACTCTTCGAATTGAGCAATGAGTTCAAGATCATCTATTCTCAAGAGAGGTTCCATAATGAGATTTTTGAAATTCATGGTTCTGGAAGAGGAGGAACCAAGCATGGGAGTGATAGAAAAGATGAATAGAAGAAGGTAGACTAGATAATAAGAGGAAAATAAATGTGAAGATCTTAGGAAGAAGAGGAAGAAGCGTGAAGGAAGAAGAGAAAGGATGGAAATGGGAGACTAGGAAGACATGGGAGGTATGGAAGAAAGAAGACCAAGAGTCATTTTATTCAACTTGATACCATTTATGTTCATTTGGATGTTGAGCAATATGTCATAGCACTTTTGGGGAGATCTATTGAAGTTTTCCATCACACTGTTTAGGTAAAGAGTATATAGCTTCGCGTGATGAAGTACTTTTTTGCGTGAGAATTATCATAGGACCGCGCAAAATTTTGAAGTCTGGCGCAAGGAAACAACAGACTAGTGTGACAAAATGACAACAAATTGATAGCAAGTTGGTAGAATATCATGCGACGATTCTCACAGAGCTGTGCAAGGAAACGCGGTGAGCCGCGAGAGGAAATAGCTTTCTCGTGCGAGGGTTCTGACATAAAGGAAACAAAACTCAGTTTTGTTTGTTTTAAATAACCAACTAGATGCATTAACAATTTTTTCTCATTAATCAGGCACGCAAGCCATAAATTAGGGAGTTCAAGCAAATGTCTTCAAACAATGAGCAAGGGACAAAGCAACCTTGTGCATGATCAAGAATAGTGACGTAGTATTTCTACTCCCTAAAAATTCTACTTGTGTATGTTCTCAAAATTTTTTTCAATCACGCACATAGTAATATAAAAGAAAAATTTAGTTGCATTATGGTTCTTAGTAATGGTTTGAATCTGTAACTTTTGCAATCTCAAGTGGGTGAAATACAAATCCCAGTGTACCGAGGTTTTGACACAGTCTGAGAATTTAATCAATTAGGAGATGTTGAGGAGATATGGCAACCTAACTAGAAACCACACCCGTGGAGATTTCTTCCACAAGGACATTTGTATAGCGATTGTTTCTACCATGACAAAAATGGCTATTACTGCTTGAGGTTCCGTCCACATGGTTTAACCAATAAAGGGAGTGTCCACTATGGTTAACCCTCTCTAACAAGGAAGACTCACAATATGGACCACATGGGGACTTAGTTCGGATTCAAGGGTTCCAAGTTTCTGATTCTCCCAAAAGGGAAAAGAGCATAATCCTCTAGCCTCTTCACCTCACCAAAACATAGCAAATAGATTAATTGACCCAATAATTTGAAATCACCTCACCCAAGGTTCGTATGTCAACAAAAATGACCACAGATCTCAAGAGAGAAAGTACCAATCAAAGTTGAAGACTAAACCAAGTTTGAAGTAATAACAAATCCTTCCCTACCTACATGGGGATCTATCATCAAGAAGAGCTTCACATGTAAGACAAGCGAATGAAGCCCACTCTCTCAAGATTGCCACAAATAGTGTTCATAGGGCCTAATTACTATGTGAAACATATATGCAAGAAAACAAATCTAGGTCCATTTTTAAAGTACTAATTGGAAATGTGATCTATGAAAGCAAGAAACACTCAAGCTAAACACATGAGAGGTTCATTTTTATTTCTAAAATCAAAATGTTATAGAGATGAAAAAAAATACCTCAAGTCTAAAGCAACATGAATGTTTTGTTGTTTATCCATGCAAGTCCAAATCAACAGCAACAACAACAACAACAAATCAGAAACCACCAGAAATAGTAAACATTAGTGGTTAGAGATCAAAGATATAAAATATAGCAATAAAAATCAGATCTCTGGTGTGAAATCTCATGCGAAGGTTCTCAGAGTGCCACGTGAAGATTCATAGAGTGCCACGCGAAGATTCATAGAATCTCATGTGAAGAAACACACAGATAACAAAAAAAATGCAGAAAATAGTAAATAATGTCAGATCACTGCCTGGTGTCAGATGTCACATGAAAATCTGCATAGAGTTGTGTGACAAAACTCCACATATTGCATGAAAGTTTGCACAGATAGGAAAAACCTCGCACCATTTTAAGCAAAACATCGCGTGGATTTTTGTCATAGAGCCGTACGGATGGAAAAATCAGATTTTGCAAGAAAAATAAAAGATGAGGCTAGATCTGCCCCACGGTGGGCACCAAAAATGTGTGATGAAAATGTGTCACACTTATATGGGTCATTCCATTCAAGGTTTCTCAAGAATGAGGCCTCAAATATCGACTCATAGCTCCCTAGTCATGGAGTGCAAAGGTTTGTGATGAAGGCCCTCAGATTGACCTAGTTGTGCCCTTGCAAGTACACCATGAAATGAGAGATTCAATGCATGAAAATGACAATTGTTCTATATGATTGCAATGCATAAAAGGAAATTAATCTATATGATAACAATGCATGATTAATCTATAAAAGGAAATATGCAAGCTTAATCTATGGAAGAAAATATGAATTAAATCTAATATAAATCTAATCTATATGAATATCCATGGATGAAAGAAGAAGAAGACAAGAAGATAGAGAAGTTGCAATATCCAAGCTTGAGTACTCAAATTCTCCTCCAAAATTGCTCTCCAAACCTACAGCATAACAAAACAAAAAGAAGTGGGATCCTAAATGAGAAGGAGAGGGCTCCTTATAAAGAAAAGTGAACGGTTGAGATTAAGAGGCAAAAAGAAATGAGAAATGGTGGAGATTAAATCTTGATTGATCCATGTGCTCATTAAAAGAAAAAAAGCCCACCACTTAGAAAGATGTGAAGAAAAAGGATTTTTATTTAATTTATTTCCTTTTTCATCAAAAGAAGAGATTTAAGTAGAGATTTTTATTTAATTAATTAAAAGAGGGGTTTTATTTATAATTAAATAAATTAGTAGAATTTTATTTAATTAAATGGGAGGAATTTAATTTAATTAAATAAGATGAATTCTATTTAATTAAAAGGGAGATTAAATATTTTAATTAAATAAAAATGATCAAACCTTAGGAAATATTGAAATAGTGTAATTAATTATGATTTGATCAAGGAAATTGATTTGAATTAAAAATGTTGCAAAGCATTGATTCAAGAATTTGATAAATTGATAAATTGATAAATGGGGCCCATAGTCTAAGCGACCATTTTAGGTTACATACACCATCTTCTTGTAAGGCATCAAATTCTTATCCCTTGTTTGATACTCACCATTTACTTGGTTAATAATGAGCTGAGAATCTCCATATATGTGCAACTCTACAATCTTCCATTCTATAGCCAGCTTGAGACCATTCACCAAGGCTTCACATTCTGAGATATTATTAGTACATGGAAACATTAGTTTATAAGCCTTAGGTATCTTGTAGCCCTAAGGAGTAACAAATAACACACCTTCTCCTGATCCTTGTTGAGTAAAGGAACCATCAAAGTATATTTTCCATGAATGTTTTGTTAAATGCATTATAGTTTCATCAGGAAATTCAATCATCAAAGGTATTTCATTCTGCAATGGCGACTCACCTAGTTGATCTGCTATCACTTTCCATTTGATTTCTTTTTGGTCCACATATTCTATATCAAATTCACTAAGTATCAAGACCCATTTTGCTAATCTTTCTGTCAACATCACCTTACTTAGAAGATACTTCAACGGATCAATCTTTACAATTAGCCTTACAATGTGAGTAAGCATGTAATGTCTCAATTTTTGTGATGCGAAGAAAAGTGCTAAGCATACTTTCTCTATCTTGATATAAATGATCTCATAGGAGACTAATGTCCTACTGATATAATAAATGGTTTTTTCCTTCTTGAGTTCATCCTCTTGTGCTAGAAAAAATGCTAGTGATGTTGTCATAGATGAAGCATAGAGAATCAATGGATTTCCATGAATAGGAACCATTTGGATAGGCAGATTTGCTAGATATTCTTTTAATTCCTTGAAATTATTCTCACAATGTTAATCCCATTGGAAGGTCACTCCTTTATGCAACAATTTTTTGAAGGGTTGTGCTTTGTCTTCTAGTTGACACATAAATCTCCTTATGGATTGAAGCCTGACCTAAAGCATTCTCATTTGACTTATATTGTGAGGTGTTTTCATTTCCATGATTTTTTTCACTTTAACTAGATCAAATTTGATTCCTTATGCTGAAACAATAAACCCTAGTAGCTTTCCTGATTTGACATTGAATGCACATTTCTTTGGATTGAGTCTTAATTGAAATTTCTCAATTCTATCTAAGATTTTCCTCAAGTCCTCAATATGAGATGCTCTTCTTCTTGATTTAACCAATTTATCATTCACATAATCTTCAATGTTTCTATGCATCATGTCATGAAAGATTGTTTCCATAGCCCATTGATATGTTTCTCTAGCCTTCTTTAGTCCAAATGACATTACATTCTAGCAAAAGGTACCTCATGCATAGGTAAATGTTGTCTTTTCTTGGTCTCCAGGTGCAATTTTGACTTGATTGTACCCAGAAAAACTATCCATAAATGAATATATATCATATCCTTTTGTAAGATCTATCATCATGTCAATATTAGGCAATGGGAAATCATCCTTCTGACAAGCCTTGTTTAAATCTCTAAAGTCCATGCAAATTCTTATAGATTTATCTTCTTTAGAAATAGGGGCTATGTTAGAAATACATCTTGCATAGGTAATGACTCTTATAAATCCAGCTTTCAAAAGGTTTTCAAGTTCTTCCTTTACATGCAATGCAACATATGGATGCATTTTTCTTAGTTTTTGTTTGACAGGTTTTATCCCAGGAGAAATAGAAAAATGATGCATTATTAATTCAAGATCCAATCCAAGCATGTTAGAATAAGACCACGCAAAGTTGATCTTCTTTTCCTAGAGGAATTTAGTGCATCATGCTTTTTCTTCTTCTGATAAGGATTGTGCAATATGAACTATCCACAGAGATTCAGTTGTTCCCAGATTGACTGGTTATGTTTTTTCTATCAATACCAAAAATCTTTCTTGAAATTTTTTGGGGAGAATACCAATAATCTCATCTTTTGTTTCCTCTGAGAGTTTTTCACCATTAGATACATCTTTTCTTTTTACTTTTTTTAGAATCTGATACTACCACAACGTGGTTTTCACCATCAGTTCTTTTTATTTTTTCACTTTGAGACTAAGAAACTTGATATCCTCCTCTGCCATATTTACACTCCTTGCACTAGTGGAAGAGGGATAGGGTTCACAAGTATTGAGATAATAAGTCAGGGTGTATTCATTGGGAAAAATCATTATGTTGGTAGGCTTAGATTCAATATATTCAATTAGCTTAGGGTTTATTAATGATAGGGATTCAAAAGACTCTAAGGACAACACCAAGTTAATGTCAAGACTATTAACCAGCAAGATGAGTTTCGTTAAGTTGGATTCTGTAGCGCTTAGATCATTAAGACTCTTATTGAAATTAACAGGGTCATTATTAGTGTCATGAGAACCTAACTCTAGTGATCTAACAATTGCATTTTCTCCCTATTCTCTTTCTCTTGTTCTATTAAATATTTATAATATCCTTTGGTACTCCTATCCCATTAAGATCCCCATGTCTTCATCAATTATACTAGGGATCACCACATCAACCAATCCTGTGACAATATTTGTAGTGTGGGTAGTGTTAGAATTTTCTCCTATTTCCCGTAAAGGTACAAATTTATAGATCAAATCTACCACAATATCCATGGTAGAATCATACATTTGATCCCATTCATAATCATGTGAGTCTAATATATTGTCATCAAATCAGTTTAGAAACTTAGCAATAGTTATTTGGTGAACCCTATTGGCTATTTGTGTATCAAAGTGTGGAAGATCAAGGAAATGGGTGATTGTGACCAATTTCTCCCAATTTGGATGTAGAATCTCTTTTTTTCTTATGGATGATACTCCTTCAAGGATGTTTGAGCCACTTTCTTATTCTCTACTAATTCCTCTTTCTTCTTGTTCCAGATGTGCTTTTTCGTGGTATTCCTCTCCTTGCTAAACCTCTTGAGAGTTATCCACCACTTCTTCTTCTTTCTCTTCTGGTTCTTGGACATTTATTTGTGATAATAAGGGAATATGATGTTCTGATTTTTCTCTGATGTGAGTGGGTACATACCATTCTCCTTGATATTCAATATTTTTCAGTCCCTAGATGAAACAATCTCTCATATATCCATGGTATAATCTCAACTTCTTCTTCTTCTTCTTCTTCTTCTTCCTCATCACTTCCTTTATCAAATATTGGACCATCTATTATGGTAGGGTATTTTGATTCATTTAAGCCTAATCCTATTTTGTCTATGGTTTCCCTGAATTCCATGTGAGTAGGTTCAATGAGCCCTTTACCTTTATCCCCTAAAGGTCCTTTTCCTTTATATCTGATTCATTTCAAAAGATCATAACCTTTTCAATATTTGTTTGGAGATATTTCTACCCGCTTTACTTCACTTTCACCCTTTTATTCTTTATATAGCCATGATAAGACAACTCTATCTTCATTATCTTCTTCTTGAGAGGTTGTAGCTCTGACCACACAAGTGGCTTTGTGAATAGCTAACACTTTTGGGGTTGCAAGTGTAAATGATGTTGAGGGTTTTCCATATGATTTTGGAGAAAGGAGAGATTAACCAATGATGACATTGTATCCAGTTTGTATTCACCCATGCTAGTTTCTTCAATTTTTAGAGATTTCCTAGAGCTTCTTATTACCATATCTTTTGATGTTTCAGGTGTAAAATATTTAGGAACTTCCTTTTTGTAAGGAAACATCCTATCTTCTTTCACATTGTTGCAGGAGTAGCTCAAATCAACCAGAATAGTAACCTCTACCCCATTGTGTGGGATTTTGATACATTAAAGATAAGTGGATGGAACTGCTTGCATATCATGTATCCATGGTCTACCCAATAATATGTTGTAAGCTAATGGAAAATTAAGAGTCTGACAGATTACATCTCATTCTATTGGGCCTATCCTGATAGGTAGCACGACTATTCCTTTGCACGATATTTCTTCTTCATCATATGCTTTAATTGTTATCTTCCTTCATGGATCAATAACATGTTCTGAAAACCCTAGTACCTTTACCAAACTAAATTTACAAATGTTCAAACCCGTGTCTCCATCTATCAATACATGCTTTACCTGATGTTTTTGAATTAAAACCTTAATATGAAAAGGTTTATTGTGTGGATGATTTAAAGATTTTTCATCTTCTTCTTAAAAAGATAGATAGTGAGGACATGTCATATGAGCAACCATAGCTTGGAATTTGTCTATGTCTATGTCTTTTGGGATGTTGGCTATATGTAGGGCTTGTTCAAGGACTTCCCTATGTACTGGAGAGATCTTTAGTAACTCAAATATGGATATTTGAGCTGACGTTATTTGTAACTGGTCTATCAAGTTGTAATTAGCCGATGGTGAAGGAACTATTTGTCTTATTATTGGTTGTTTTGGAATTGTGATAACATGTGGTTTAGACTACGCTGGTTTCTTTGAGGAGGAATTTACCCCTTTGATTATCACCTTGGCTTGACTGTGTGTTACTGCATTCAAATGTGTAGCTTTGTATTTTACACCTTTGATGGTGATCATAATGGTTGATTTCTCTTTTAATTAAAACATATTGATCACATTATCGTTATTTGAATAGGTGTAGTTAACTTCATTTCCTTTCGACTTAGAGGCTTCTCCTTTTTCATAATTGGGAAATGGTTTAGTGATTTCCCTATGATCCTCATTCAAAGTATGTCCTTCCTCCTTGATCTTATCCCATCTATGAGATATTGGATGCCATGTTTAAGTTTGACAGTCATTAGTCTTATGTCCTTTGTTTTGATGGAAGGTACAATAGTAATTATCATTCCACCACCTCGGTTTCACTTCTAGTTCCATGGCTTTGACTCTGATAAGGTAATGATTTTATTGTCCAAGAGAGTCTTTAAAACCATCTCAAGTGGTTCTCCCAATGGATTGAATGTACACCTAGGTCTAGTCATCACAAGTTTGTTCTTGTTCACATCATTGTTTGCTCTTGGAATTTTTGTCGTTGTTTTCCTAGCCTCTTTGTTTTCTTGTAGGCTAGTCGTAAGATTAAACACAACTAGTTTAACATTCACATTAGATGTATCCACAACTCCAGCATTAAAAACAAGCCTTTTTCTTGTTCCTCCATTTAGGTTTATCCTTTTTGTTGTAGTTGTTTCTATTGGAGGAATTATTGTCTTTATAAAGCATGATTTATCCTTTTCTAACCATGACGTATTCAGCTTGAATGAAATTTTTTATCACTCTGTCAAAACTAGGAGAATCTTGCATTTGAAGAGAAAAATTCATTTTTGGCACCAAGTTATTGATGAATTTCCATCTTTTTTGATTTAAGTATTTGTCTTGAATATCGTGTAAATATCTTTCTCCATTGTTGTGAGAAATTGATAAAAGGCTCGCCAGTTCATTGTTTTGTATTACACAGATCCATCATAGTAATAGTATGTTGTATATTGTATGAGTAATGTTGAACAAAATTTTGAATCAATTCTTTGAATGTTTGGATGCTTGGTATTAATTTAGAGAATCATTTCATGGCTGGTCCTCCTAAGATTATGGGAAACAGTCTCATCAAGTACATAGGTTCATGCATGAAATCTATACTCAAGGCACAAAATTCTCTCACATGATCATGAAGATCTATGTCTCCCGTGTATTTATCATACTTAGGTTTTTCCATGTTAGGTGGAAAAGGAACCATGTCTAAGTTTTTTTCGAATGGGAATGAACAAATGTGTTCCAATGAGTAATTCTTTGTCGGTTTATCATCCTCTGTTTTGAGCTCTTTTATTTCCATTTGCATTTGGTATAGTTTCTTCAAGAGAATTGAAATAGGTTTTTTTACTTCTTCATCTTTTAATCTCTCAACGTCATAATATTTAGGGAGCTTAACTCCGATAGAAGCTAAGTGAAGGAAGTACTTCTCTGTCCTCATTGATTATCTTTTCCAATGTTCTTTGAAACTTCTTGCTTTTCTTAAGTTTGTTATAATCTTCCTTGGTTATGTCTTCTTCACTATTGGAATCAAACAAAGGATGATCATGATTTCATTCTTCTTGTTTATCTTTTTCATTGTATTTGTAAAATGAAATGCTCCATCCATGAGGCCTAGCCATCGTGTGGGGTTCTGGTTGTCCCATGTTAAGAGGTGTTGAGGGTGAGTCTTGATTGAAAATATGATTTGGCCTTGATATACCTCCATGATGGAATTGAATCAGTCTAGGAGGTCTTTCTGAATCTTCAACATGATATTTATTGTGTCCCACATTAACTATGAAAGTGTAAGAAAAGTCTCATCAAAGTGTTCCAATGTACGAAAATGGTTTGAAACCCTCCAAGTGTATTTGTCCAAAGAAAGGTAAATGAGATTTTTTATAAGACCAAGTTATAAGTTCTAGCGTCAAAGGGTTAGAATGCCCTGATAGTGAGATGGTAACCGAAGAGATTTGTAAGTAAAATGCCAACATGACTTGGAAATGATTGTTAAAAGACCTATAAATCATGCGAGTGTTAGAATAATTGAGAGGGGGGTGAATCAATTAGCTCCCAATTATCCTACAGTCCCAAATTCCTCTAGATGTATATAAAAAAATTTTTAGACATATAATTCAACTCAGTGAAATGTATTCTATATCTCAAACTTTAGTCAATAGTGTTTACTGAGTATCATTAAATTAATACTATGATTACTGATCAATGTCAATAAAGTAAAGTGTAAAGAAAAATAACAATCCACAACATTCATGCACTTTGACACATAGTTTTTTAATGTGGAAACCCTGCTAAGGGAAAAACTACCTAGGACTGGTAACCCAAAATATTTTCACTCTTCTAAAGTGAGCTCGGTGAAGAGCCAACCTTGTTAAAGGTTACAATGCACACTATTAAATGTGATATGGTTAGAGGATTTAAAATTATAAGTTATCTCTTGACTATGAATTCACTCTGGGGTCAACAATAAAACACTCAACATTCATTATAATGTCATAATAAATACTTTCATGTCCTACTCAGTTAAGAGATTTATCTGTAACAATGGTTAAACTAATATAGTAATGATCTGATTCAAATACAAATCTATTTTTCATATTTTCAGATCTATGCTAAGTACATAATACCTTTGATCAATTTTTTCACTTTACTTCATCTCATTCTTCATACTTTGTTCTTCTCGGTAATGCTCTTTCCTCTGTCGTTCGGTGATGTCTGCAGAAAATGATTAGTTATGTCTTTAACCAGTTTGATCAGTCATGCATAAACTTCACATGTGCACTTCAGGTGTATGTGTGATTCAAAATGAATCTCTTGTCTCTTATATAGACATCATAGCTCATTTAATTTCCATCCTTCAGATTTTGCCACTTAATCTCCATCATTGATTTTGCCGCTTAAACCATCCTTGACATTTGTGATAAAAAACATTTCAATCATTGTCATCCGATCTTCCTTGAATTTTCATAACCATTTGATCAACATAACAAGCTTTATCGGCATCGGTTTAAATAAATTGCTTGGTCAATACCATGTTGTGTCAGCAACCCCTAGCTCTGTTATCATTGTGCTCAGTATACATTGTGTTTTGCTTGGTGTTCACTGTCTCTCGATGTATACAAAACTCTTCATTTACTGACCACATAAAATTTGTTTGTTCCAAATCTTCAATCCATAACAAATTTGTGTCACCATAATGATACTCAAATAAGTTGACATCAATGACAATACATTAACTGATAATGTTTATCATCATATTTGTAACTCAGTTGACTATCAACAAATGACTTCAAACATACAATCAGTTGTAGTTCATCAATCTCTCCCTTTGACATTGATGGCGACACAATATAAAATATGCAATATAAAAATGGCATACAAAAATACCAAAATTATGTCCTACAAATGCAAAAATTATGTAGCTCTCCCTAGCTTGAATATATAAACTGTTTTAGTATAAATAAAAACTCACCATGCAGAATCTCCCTATAGATTTGACTCTTCTATTCTTGAATCTCTCTGTTCATTAGATATGTCATTTATTTCCCTTTCTCTTTTCTCCCTTTAGTGGATAGATATTTTATTGATCATTTCAAATTTCTCCCTTTAGTGGATAAATATTTCATTGATCATTTCTCTCCCTTTGACAATAATGCCAAAAATAAATATGCAGCTCTTTAGTAGCCAAAAAATATCTCTGGTTTTTGGTGTAGAAAGTACCTTGTAGTGTACTAATATGTCTATGTCATTAAAATTTATCTTTGCATCAACATTATTGATATTCTAATTTCATGTAAGTTTATGCAACCTCTTAGTCAGCTTAGTGACCAATAGACAAGGGATGAACCCCTATTCTACCTCTCAAGTACTCAAATGTATCCTTCGGTAAGGGTTTGGTGAATATGTCTGCAAGTTGTTCTTTTGATTTTACATATTCCAGTATCACTTTTTTATCTTTTACTTGTTCCCTCAAGTAGTGATATTTGATAGATATATGATTTTTTTTTGCATGCATCACAGGGTTCTTTGAAATATTTATTGCACTTGTATTATCATAGTAAATTATCAGTGGGTCAGTGATCTCTTCATTCATGCCTTTCAACAGTTGTTTTATCCATGCTATGTTTGAACAATTTGTAGTAGAAACAACATATTCTGCTTCTATAGTTGACTAAGATATGCATCCTTGCTTATTTCTTATCCAAGTAACTAATCTTTCTCTAATAAAGAATGCTCCACTAGTAGTGCTCTTTCTATCATCAATGTTCCCAGCCCAATCAACATTAGTATAAACTTTCAGTTTGAACTTTCCTCCTCTTTTGTACCATAGTCCATAATCCTCAGTATTCTTTAGATATCTAAAAATTCTTTTTAAAACAATCATATGTGATTCTTTGGGGTTAGAAAAAATCTTACAACAATTCCAACTGTGTGTGCTATGTCTGGTCTTGTGAGTACAACATACATCAACTTTCCAATCATAGATCTGTACAAAGTATGATTTACCTCAGGTGTCTTATCTTCTTTTTTCAATTTTCATCTTGTCACCATAGGTGTTCTGACTGGTTTTGATTCTTCCATTTTGAATGTCTTCAGTACTTCCTTGATGTATTTTGATTGATTAATGTAGGTACCTGTAGTCTGTTGTAAAATTTGCAAGCCAAGAAAAAAATTGATCTCTCCAAACATTGAAATTTCAAATTCCTTCCTCATTTCATCAGAAAATGAAGTGCATAGGTTATCATTACCTCCAAATATAATATCACCAACAAATATTTCAGCAATAAGGGTCTTATCATCATTTCCTCCTTTCAAATACAAATTGATGTTATCACTTGTTCTAATAAATCCAATACTTATAAGATAGGAATGTAATCTTTCATACCATTCTCTCGGTGCTTGTTTTAATCCATATAAAGCTTTGGGTAACTTACATACCAAGTTTGTCTGATCAGGATCAATAAATCCTTTAGTTTGTTCAATGTATACCTCTTCTTCCAGTATTCCTTTCAAAAATGTAGATTTAACATCCATCTGATATACTTTGAATCCTTTATATGTTGCGTATTCAAGTAATATCCTAACTCGTTCAAGTCTAGAAATGGGAGAAAAATTTTCTCCATAGTCAATCCCTTCTTCTTGTGCATACCCTTTGCAAACTAATATTTCTTTATTTTTGGTTACATCTTCATTCTCATTCAATTTGTTTATGAATATCCATTTGGTTCCAATGAAATTTTTATCACTCGGTCTCGATACTAATGTCCATGTCTTGTTTTTCTGTATCTTCTCAATTTCCTCATTCATTGTAGTAATCCATTCTTCATTTTCTAATGCATCTCTAACATTCTTAGGCTCAAATTCACAAATTAAACAAGTATTGTCTTTCAACTTACTTCTTGTCATCATGCTAGCTATTTTATCTCCAATAATCTAATTTTGTGGATGATGTCTTCTCACATATTTAGAAATTATAGGTTCAATTCTTTGTTCTTCAGTGTCTTCTTCTGTAGGTTCATTATGTTCTTCTTCATGATCTTCAATTTTAGAATTTTCCTGATTCTCGGTCTGTGCTACCTATTGTCTAGTGACATTACCATGTTGCACGGTAATGTTAGGCATCTGCGTTAGTATAGTATTAGGTTCTTCCATGCAAAAAAATATACTGTAATCTTCTATTTCTTTCATGTTGTCCTCATCATTCTTCTTAGCAAATTCATCAACTCTCACATTTGCACTTTCAATGATTTTGTTAGATGTCTTGTTCAAAAATTTGTAAGCTTTACTTTTAGTAGAATATCCAAGAAATATTCCTTCATCACTTTTTGAATAAAATTTACCATTTCGATCATCTTTCAAAATATAGCAACGACAACCAAATATTCTAAAATAGCTCACATTAAGTGTATAACCATACCATAGCTCATAAGGTGTTTTTTTTGTATCTTTCTTTAGTTGTACTCAGTTAAGTGTGTAAATGAAATTAATAACTACTTCTCTCCAGTATGTTTGTGCAACATTATTTTCAATCACCAGTGTTCTAGCACAATCTATAATTGATCTATTCCTTCTTTCAACAATTCCATTCTGCTATGGTGTCCTCGGTGTGGAAACCTGTCTTTTGATTCCATACTCATTACAAAAGTTAGTGAACTCATCAAAAATAAATTCACCTCCTCTATCAGATATCAAACACTTCAGTTCTCTACCAGTTTATTTTTTCAGTTTAGCTTTGTATCATTTAATCATCTAAATGCTTCAGATTTTCTTTTAGGAACATGACAGTCATCATTCTACAGTAGTCATCAACAAATAAAATAAAGTATATGTCCCCATAATAGCTCTATGTTCTCATTGGTCCACATAGGTCTGTATGAACTAACTCCAAAATATCATTAGATGAAAAATTCTTAATCTTAAAACTGGATATTGTCATCTTTCCCATTTGACAATTTTTTCACATTACATGGTCTAGTTTAGATAAGCTTGGTAAGCCTCTAACTTTTCTTTTCTTACTAATCTTAACCATGTTGTCAAAATTTACATGACAAATAATTTTATGCCATAACCATATATCTTCATTCTTTTCCAATAAGCAAGTAGTTTCAGCTGTGTCAAGATAGAATAGTTTACCTTTTGATTGTTCACCAGTGCTGATCAACTTTCCTGTTCCATCATAGATTCTAGCTTTTCTATTTTAAAATGCAACTCGGTGACCTATGTTATTCAACTGTGAAACACTCAACAAATTATAATTAAGTCCTTTCACCCAATATGCATTCTCACATTTGATTTGATTTTTTAGCATAATAGTACCTTTTCCTTTCAGTTGACAAGGTGTATCATGTCCCATTCTAATAGATCCACCATCATAATGTTCAAGAAATTAAAATTTTCCTTTATCTCCAGTCATGTGATGTGTACAACCACTATCAATAACCTAAATTTCATGCTTACTAGCTTTAGAAATAAGTGTTGTTTCAACATACCTTTCATCTTCATCTGAATCATCTTTCAAAGCTACAAACACTCTCTCTATATCTTCATCACTATCAGAACCACTTTCATTGTCTTTACTTCAGCAATGTAACAAGCCTTCTTGCATTTATCTTTGTAATATCAGTTATCTCTTCTGGCATACTGTCAGTTTCTTCTGTAGTCTCGATCATCCTTTCTATCATTAGATCTATCATTTCTTTCATCATTCTTTCTATTAGGGCATCTTGTAGCAAACTGGCCAATCTCTTTACAATTAAAACATATCAAAGGTAGTTTACCTTTATATCTTCCTTTACCTTTGTGCAATCTTCTAACTATTAATTCTTCAACTTCATCAAGTTTCTTATCATCACTATCACTGTCACTATTATTTTTTATTATGTGTTTGCTACTAGATTTACCAATGTTCAAAAGACATAAATGCAGATTCCATAGAAGGTGAAATACTGTTGTCAAAGTTATTCATCTCAAAATAAATCAATCTTCCAACAAGTCTATCAACAGTAATATTATTTACAGGTCCTTCTCTCATTTCATGTATTGTAGAGACTCTTATACAATAAATAGGCAATAAAGTTCTAAGAATATTACTCACAATATTTTCTTCATCAATAGTTCCACCAGATCCTTGAATATCATTCACAACTTCCTTAAGTCGGGTACTGTACTATGTTATGTTCTCTCCTTCTTTCATTCTCATGTCATCAAATTTTCCTCGGAGACTTTCAGCTTTAGCTCTTAGTACATTTGCATCTCCTCCATAAATTACTATAATCTTGTCCCACATCTACTTGGCAATTGTACATGTCTTGATATCCTCAAATTCAGAATCAATAAGTGAAGAAGCAATCTCTACCATTATAAGGTTGTGTTAATGTTTATCTTTCATCTGATTAATATTCAAAGGTCTAGTAGGTAGAATGAATTCATTATCCAAGTAATCTGCAATGTTATCTCCAATCCCTGATAGGTATAGTCTCATCCTTCTTTTCCATGTCGAGAAGTTCTCCTTGTTCATCTTCGGTGCATCTCTCTTATACATCTTGTGATCTTTAGCTTAAGTCCTTCAAAACTTTCTTTCTAAGCATTGTACACTCTGATACCAATTGTTATAATAATTGGGGGGGGGAGGGGTGAATCAGTTAGCTCCCAATTATCCTACAGTCCCAAATTCCTCTAGATGTATATAAAAAACAATTTCAAACATATAATTCAACTCGGTGAAATGTATCCTGTATCTCAAAATTTAGTCAATAGTGTTTATCGAGCATCAATAAATTAATACTATGATTACCGATCAATGTAAATAAAGTAAAGTGTAAAGAAAAATAACAATCCACAACATTCATGCACTTTGACACATAGATTTTTAATGTAGAAACCCTACTAAGGGAAAAACCATGTGGGATCGGTAACCCAAAATATTTTCACTCTTCTTAAGTGAGCTCGGTGAAGAGCCAACCCTGTTAAAGGTTACAATGCACATTGTTAAATGTGACTTGGTTAGAGGATTTATAACTAACAATTATCTCTTGACCATGCATTCACTATGGGGTCAACAAAAAACACTCAATATCCATTAGAATGTCATAATAAAGACTTTCATCTCTTACTTGATTAAGAGATTTATCTATAACAATGGTTAAACTGATACAGTAATGATCTGATTCAAATACAACTCTATTTTATAGATTTTTAGATCTATTCTAGTACATAATACCTCTGATCAATTGTTTTCACTTTAGTTCATCTCATTCTTCATACTATTTTTTTCTCGGTAATGTTATTTCCTCTTTAGTTTGGTGATGTCTGTAGAAAACACTCGGTTCTGTCTTTAACCATTTTGATCAGTCATGCATAAAATTTGCATGTGCACTTTAGGTGTATGTGTGATTCAAAATTAATCTCTTGTCTCTTATATAGACATCATATCTCATTTAATTTTCATCCTTTAGATTTTTCCACTTAATCTACATCATTGATTTTTTTTCTTAAACCATCCTCGACAGTTGTGTTAAAAACATGTTTCAATCATTGTCATCTGATCTTCCTTGAATTTTCATAACTATTTCATCAACATAACAAACTTTATCTTTTACCTCAGAATCATCAATTTCCATCTCAACATTCAAGTCGGCCTTGGTTTAAATAAATTACTTAGTCAATACCATGTTGTATCGGTGATCCCTAGCTCGATTATCACTGTGCTTAGTATACACTGTGTTTTGCTCAGTATTCACTGTCTCTCGTTGTATACAAAACTCTTCATTTATCGACCACATAAACTTTGTTTGTTCCAGATCTTCAATCCATAAATTTTTTTTGTGACCATAATGATACTCAAATAAATTGACATCAATGACAATACATTAAATGATAATGTTTATCATCATATATGTTACTTGACTGGTGAAAACTTCCAAATTTACTGAGAATGGAAAATTAACCTAACCGAGAGACAAAATGGGTACCCAAAACCATAAAGATACAAATTATGACACATGTCATGAAACTCTCTATCCCAGATGCAAGCCCCCAAATGCAATCCTAAAATGACCACATGTGATTCTACCCTAAGTTCAACTTCTGCAATGTGACCTTGAACTAAACTCGTTTCCCAGATGTGACCCTAAATTACAGGATGTGATCCTAGATTGACTAAATGCGACTGTGTTCACCAGATGTGATGCTAAATACCAAATGTGACCTTATGATAGATTTGTCTATGTTTGTCACTTGGTTGAAAAATGAAGAAAATTATTTAATACCAGGGTTTGTCTATCAAATTTTTGTGAGTTTGAAGGTTTGTAACTGTCTGCAACTGTCTGAGAGGTGATATATTTGTGATGTTTATCTTTTGTTTGAAATTAAAACACACCAAACAAGTTTTGTTAGGCTCCAAGAACATATATCCTTATGAAATTGTCTTAGCATGAAAATATTTTCTTGTAGACTCAAGTACACACTCAAGAGCTAATCAGAATACGGTCATCACAAAGCACACAATGGCTCCAGTCATGATGTTGTATTATTTGACTCTAAGTGCTAATGAGGGCATGATATGATGAGTATCTTGGGGAGGTTACTATCCTCCTTGCACAAAGATTATCACCTTTTGAGGGTGAATCAGGTAACTTCTATGCTATAGATTCTAGTATGGGTCTTTGTTCAGTTGTATCATTTGCATCCATGCAAGCGCAATTCAGGCGTATAGCCCCCGCAAAGCATCTTAGCATAAGGATTCATGTAAATCTAATTTATACCATGAGGCCCTACTTTGTGTTAGATGTGAGCCGAGTATGTATAAGCTCAAATTCCATTGGACTTATGAGGCTTTGGCCCCAAGAAGTAAATTTTATTAATGTGAGTTGGAGTGGTGCGGCACACATCTCGTTCTCACATGGGTCATTTCTGGGAGATTGTTTCCTCAACCGGCAGAGCCATATAAAGGTTAAAGAAAGTAAAGGACTGGCAACCTTAGAGTCTATATTTCAAATTCTCCACTAGGGAGAAGAGCATACTCTCCTATCCATGTAGTTTTCTCTTATCAAACACATCATGTAAAGTTAATTTCCCAAAATTTGAGCTCAAATTTCATTCTAAATTTTGAGTTTCTGATTATGCCAAAGGGAAAAGAGCATTATCCTCTGATTAGATTAAGAATTGACTTCAAATTCAATTAAATTCCTATAAAATAATTGAAACAAACATGATGTTTAATTGCTTTCCTTTAGGAAACCTGCAAAAGAACATATTAGTATTTTTTCATCATCTTTGACTTGTGTACTCTCTGTTAAATGTCCTGCAAAAAAATTTTAGGCTGCTTAAAATCACTCATTAGTTGTTAGAAATCAACTAATGCAAATCAGGACACCAAATGCAATCCATAAATTCAACTAAATGTGAGCCTTTACTAAATCCGATCCAGGATTCACTAAATGTGATTAAGGACCCTAAATATGATCCTAAATTAACCAAATGTGATGCTCACCCGATGCGATCCTGGATTTCTTGGATGTGAGCTAGGATTTACTAGGTGCGATCTTATTCACGGGATGTGATCTTACTTCAGTGTCAATGTTCACTTCATTTTCCACTTTTCTGATCCATCCTAATTCTGATTTTTCACTTCCATAATCTAATTGTCTTCTTCAACTATGTCATACCAATAATTTTTTTTTATCTTTGCACATTCTCATAAACTCTGACATTTGCATTTTCAACAATTGTATGATTTATTTGATATATTTTTTTAGAACCCAATGAAAGATTTGGTTAATCTAGCAATGCCTACCTTTTTAGAGCCATGTGTAAAATGCAAAAATGGACATTAGTATCTTGTTTGGAAGGTTTTATTGTGAAAAGACCCATGGAAATGAGCTTGAACATACACTGTGTTTTGGGATTGAGGATAAAAGAAATTGTTTTTGTGGTCGTTGTGGTTAAAGATGCATGATTACAAACAGAAAGCATCCATTCAGGTCTGACAATCAACTTAAATTTTTAAATCCATCAAGTTGTGATGAAAACAGTAAAGAAACATTTCTTGATACATCCGTTGACGCATATGAAAACCCTTGTAACGCTTTTAAAAAATATTGTAGCGCATCCAAATAGAGTTTTCACGCTTTTAAAAATAAAAGTGACGCTTATTAACATTCTTCAAACACATTTAAATAGTAAAGTGACACCTCAGAACAACAAAGCAGCGCGTAACCTTTTTCCAGTTAGCGCGTACAAGTATTTTTGTGATGCCTTACAGTTTTGTTTTGACATGTACACACTAAAAACTAAATCATCGAGTATCTCCTTGGTTTTCTAGATAAAATTGAGGACATGTTCATATACCATTAATAGAGTATTCCCTATCCAAATCAAATATTGGGTCAAATCCATACAAATTCTGTTTGTCAAGAAATTTTCAAAGGATTATTGATCAAGAGGTATAAATTGAAAACATCAAATTCTTGTTTATTTTGATCTTTTCCAGATCTCATCACATCAAAATATTTTTACAAGAATATGGGAGTTGCATTAGGAAAGATATATTTTATTTAGATGAAACACCTTATCTACCTTTCCAAGAAGAAGATGAATAGGAAACAATGACATACAGATATGGGTACGAAGATCCCAATATTATTAACAATGTTAATGAAGCCAATAATTCCAACAACAACAACCATGATATTAATGATAATGGTGGAAACAACAATGGAAACAATGATGGAAGAAATGATGGTAACAATGGGGAAACAATGGGAACAATAGAGGAAATCAAAATCATCAAGATGAAGAGGTGACATAAGAAGGAGTGAATGAAGCTTCCCAAAATCTCTTCTTCATGAAAGTTATGGAAAAAATCCTAGAAAGGCATAAATAAAGATACTTCTTAAACTTATCTCAATGAGGAGTAAAGCTTCCTCATGATTATGATATGTCAACTCTGAAGAAAGATGACAAAGAGGAAAATATAATAGGGATTATGAATAAGAAATTTAAGATTTTTCAAATACAATTAGACGAAATGAGAAAGGCAGTGGCTCCCAAACAATTCTCTATTGAAGCCATATGTCCATTTCCATTTGATAGGAGTCTAATTATTGTAACCTTTCCTCCAAATGTGATCTTTCCAAAATATGTTGAATATATGGTTAACTCTGACCCACATGAACATTTGATGTAATTTTGTGCATTAAGCCTAGAATTTATGTATGACACTACTTATTTAATGAGGTTGTTTCCTAGAAACCTCAGAGGGTAGGCAATGGAGTGGTTTTCAAAACTACCCCCGGGTATCAAATCTTTTAAAGAATTAGCCTCCAATTTTTTTAATCATTGCTCCTATAATATTAAACATGAGGTCACCATGTTAAACTTATGCAATACTAACCAAAGAGATGGTGAATCCTTTTTCAATTTTTTACAAAGATGGAGAGTTTTTTTTGCGCGTTATCCTAGAAGTATACCTAAGAAAGAAAAATTTGACATTTTAATGAACAATTTGAATACGGAGATGAATTATCAATTACAAATTCAATGTCCACCCACTTTTGAGAAAATCATTGTAAATGGGATTAAAATAGAAGAAGTTTTAGTAAGAAAAGGAGAACAAAAACTTTACAAGGAAAATAAGGGTTTCTCTAACAACCATAACAATTTCAACAACAGCAAGGCTTCCAATAACAACATTGAAAAGCCTAGATTTTGGTTAAAGAACACCAATAAAAACCTTGCTAATGATGAATTTGTAAAGGAAAAAAATATTAAAGCTACTCCATTCAATCTCTCAAGTGGGTCTAATCAATCTAACAATGTTCTGATTAAGTAAAAACAGGTTTTAGAAGGACCTGAAACTTTTAAAAAAAGTTTTACAGATGTTCAATAAAGATCAAAAACAACTGTGCCATAGCACCAAAAGAGGAAAGCAAAAAAGACTATCCAGCTAACAACCTAACTAAAAAAGTCTCACATATAAATAGAAAAAGAAAAGGACAACAAAAATGATAGGCTCAAAACAGGACAACTACATGCCATTCACTATACCTAGGCCTGAATGACCATGATCTGCATCTGATTAACTAAATTATTGAGATCTTCTATTTATTTATCCTCCTTTGGACTCATATTTTTAGAGCTTGTCCTTGTGCGAGTACCAAGTCCAGTAGTCTCCTTCGCCTCTTTGTCATCCTTTTCCCCTCTGTCTTGATCCAACTTTTCCATCAAGATCTATACATGTCCAGTATAAGCTTTAAGGCTCACCAGGCATTGCTCTCCTATCTTACGCACCGTTTCCTCAAGTTTTTCCACCTTAATATTTAGAATGTTGATTTTACTTGCACTATCTTCTTTCTTTGCCTTTTCATTGATATTCTTTAGCTCTTTCTCCAACTTTCCAACTTTGTTCACAATTTCCACCTGAGCTTCCGAGTTACCAACCGGCTCTTTCATTTCATCCAGGAAAACAAAAACATGCTTCTCACCAATGCTAATGCTTTTTATGAGGTTAATCTCAGCTCTCATAATTTCTATTTGGGTTTTCATATTAGCATTGTCATCTAACATATTGCCCATTGTGCAAGTCAAATCCACTAGACAATCCTTTCTTTGCTTTATATCATTAGGCACAAAATATTTACCCATTTCCTCATTTTTGTGGGAGTTTTTTGCCTCATACTATGTTTCCTCTTTTTCAGTTCTTTTATCATGTTCTTCCTTCATCTTTTCATCCTCCTTCTACTCATTGGTCTCTATTTTCCCTGTAGGATTTTGGTCCTCTTCCTTACCATCTTTATTTTCCTCCCTGTTCTCTTCCCTATCATCTTCCCTGAGGTCAATCTCGGTATTCAACTCCTTCTCCATCCCATCCTCCTCATCCGAGGAAAGCACAATTCTTCTCTTACTAGGATTTTTACCTTTCCAGTTGTTCTTAGTTATGTCCATCACATCTCCTTGTTTCCTTTTCTTGGTCTCTTTTTTCTATTTATCCTCCTTCTATTCATCCTCTGTTTCCTTCTTTGTTTCTATATCTTCCGCCAGAGTCTTCTTCTTGGCAAAAATGTCTTTTTTAGTATTTTTCTTACTCATTTTTCTCCCCTCTGGATTATCTTCATCAGTATCCTTATTTGTATCAGAGCCCTCCAAAAAGTGCTTCTTCTAATTTTTATTAGATGAAGAACCCTTCTTTGTAGCATTTTTAGGGGTTTTGTACCCCTTGGATTCTTCTTCACCGTCCTTTGTTTCTTCCTCATACATATTATCATCCTCATCACCTTCTATTTCTTCCTCATCCCTCTAATTATTTTTTAGCAAAGGTCTTTCCACCTTCTTAGTTTTCAGAACATCATAGATTAACAACATAAGATCCTGGTGAGAGGCATGATGTCCCTTTGGGTCTTTCTGCAGACTATTAATTGTAAAATCCAATTAACTATGCAAATAAAAGGGCAAACTAACTTTCACATTGTTTCTGAAATGATACTCTAACATAAAATGATGACCATAAGCTCGATTAAACCTATCGTTGAACTTTATATAGCTGATGAGTGCATAAATAACATACCTCCATGACTTAGATATCCACTTTGGGTTATGGTAGGAGGTATCCACCTTAATCAGTCTGACCTTCTCTTCTTCAGACTCTGGGAATTTCTCCCAAGCCTTTTCAGAAATAGCTTTGTCTCTATAAAACTTGATTTGCTCCATACCCATTCTAGTAGCCTCGACTATTATCTCCTCTGTAACTTCCATATACTAGTTTCCCACCATCACCTTACCATCTTTCCAGGTCTTTGAGAAAATCCTAGAAATAGTAGGGTTTCTACCATGAAGCCTTGCTAGAAACACCACCATCCCACCACCTTTCAGAATCTTCAATACTTTTTCTTTTCTCTCCATTCATCACAGTTTACAGGTTCTACACGCTTCTTACTACCACACATCTTATCTCTCTGGTATGAATTCCTGTCTCTGTGATAATTCTTAAGAATGTCGTTAAGAATACCACACCTCGCTCTCAAAAAAAACAAATTCACCTAGAATCTGTGCCACATCCAACTCATAATCACCACTAATTACTTTCTCCTTAGATAGTAATTATGAAAAATCACTTCTGCATTAAAAAACTTTATTAAACTTACCATTTATGACCTTTTTTCTGTCTACTCCGCAAACGGTCACAATCCAATAATGATTTAGCTTGATAAGGTGTGTCTTTTCCATCATCCCATTGCATCACCTCCTCCATTTTACATGCCATGTTGGTGGCCTAGTCAGCAACACCATTGGTCTCTTGAAGTTATGAGAAACCATACACTTTTCAAAAGATTGGATTATTTCTTTTGCTTTTTGTATTATGTTATAAATTAACCACGACGCTAATTATCAAGATAACAATGTTAATCAAACATCAAGGATCCCTTTCAAAAACAACAATCTTTCAAACAATCAAGAAATTAATAAATCAAGACCTTTCTTTAATCCAACACAAAGGAGGAAGTTCACACCCTTGGGTGAACCTCTTGAAAATGCTTTAAGGATTCTCATTGCCAACAAAATAATTACATTACTAGATGAAAAAACATATGAACTACAAGTTAATCCTTCATGGTGGAATGATTCCCATCATTGTGAATATCATAGAAACAAAGGGCACAAAACAAGTGAATGCATGAGATTGAAGCATGTGGTTCAAGATTTGATAGATAATGGTATTATTGAAGTGGATGGACCCAAAAATATTGAAGATCATACTGTATTTAAAACTCCTTTTCTAAATCATGACAAGGGGGAATCTTCAAATTCTAATCAAAACCTTAAGAAAGGAGATACCAAGGTAAATTTTGTTCATACATATGACAATACAATCAATTCTCTATCTGGTTATGAGAACACCATCAATTTCATAGTGGTAAAGGGAAAACAAAATAAAGAGCCTGCCAATGTCATTACTCAGGGGCGGGTGTAAAAAGTTACTTTACCAGGAACTTCCAACACCATTACAAGACCTAATCCTCTATCTTAACCACCCAAGAAATACAATTTAATAGACCAACTTTAGAAAACTTCTGCACAAATCTCAATCTTGGAGTTTTTAAAGCTTTCACCCACTTATAAATAAATCCTAGGAAGCACTTTGGTAGATACAATGGTTCTTGACAACCTGGATGTGAACCAATTTCAAAACATGATCAGTCATCTTATTACACCACATTGCCTATCCTTTTCTAAGAAAGATGACATGTTCCTTAATCATCAGTAAAATATTTCCTTGCATATTTAAGTCCTAATTCAAAATCATAGGGTCAAGAAAGTCCTAATTGATGGAGTTGTCAGTATAAATATTTGTACTTTGAATCTTGTGAAATATTTAGGATATTATAAAGAGTCAGTGGATCCTAAGAGAAAGATAAATATTAAATCATATGATGATGAAGAGAGATCTTCCAAAGGAACGACCATTCAACTCATTTAGGTAGGACTTGTTTAGAAAGAAATAATTTTCCAGGTACTTGACCTCAAATTGACTTACAATATATTGTTGGGAAGGCCATAGATTCATGAGATGCAAGTTTTTTCCATTGACCTATTATCAATGCCTAAAGTTTCCTTAACTTGAATATGAAATAACAATCAGTGGAGATCTTAACCCATTTCAATATTGCAATAACATCAAACCGGTTACAGATTATTTTGTTCCACACAATAATGAGGCTTCCACATCCACTTCAAGTACAGAATGAGCTAAGGAGGAAATTCCTAGGATAAGATCATCAATACCAACAAAGGAAGAAGAAAATCCAAATTATAAGCTCACTACCTCAAGTCTTGAAGAAACTACTCCCTCACTATTAAATAAAGGAAAAGAAAAAGTAAGTTTTTTAAAATCAAATGAAGAAAATCCTAATTCCTTTACATCAGATTCTTCTATTGAAGAAAGATCATGATTCGAAAGAGAAAAGGAAAAGTGGGAATATTATAAAAAGATGGACACCATGATGAAGAACTTTGAAATAAAAAAACCCAGATAAAGAAAAAATAAGTAGGAGAATACTCTATATCATTAATGGATATGCCAACTTCTCCTAAATCATATTGTAAACCCTTGGTTGAATCCAATAAGTTACTTCCTCATAAATATAATGATAATTTTTTCAGGGCTAATACACCAACAGAGATAAAAGAAGACAATAATGTCCTAAATTGGATATATAAACATGAAGAGGAAACAAATGAAAGTGTGCAAAAAATTAGTATTCACACGCATCAATATGGGAAAGGATTTGACATCATGCAAAAAATGGGTTACAAAGGAAAGGGACCTTTAGGCAAAATAAATAAAGGGTTATGGAACCTACACAACTCCCATCGAGGTCTAGTGAGGAAAAATCAGGGATAGGATATCATGGTAAGGTAATGGTCAAAAGAGTTTCACTAATCCTTATGAATACATTAACATGTTAGATTTAGAAAGTGAGGACGATTTAAATAAATATGAATGGGACTCATTATCAAAGGAATCTTGTCATGATAAGGAGGTGTATTTTATTCATTATTATTCTTCTACACCAAAGGAAACTCCACATACAAGTCATGAATGGGTAGAAGCCCTATGTACCTTCTTTCTTAGGAGAATATAGCTCTAGTTTTAATGTACAATAGTTTTTCTTGTAGGATACCTGAGAGGAATCTAGTAAGGGAGATTTTGATCCTAGCTCTATGGACCATCTCAAGGAAATACATATCATTGATTTTCATGATACAATGTATGAACCCTCCAACAAAATCATGACCCTAAATCTCATTGACCCAAACTTGCCAATTGACCATTTACCCCTTGTTCAGCCTGAATTGATTGATTGGGAACAACTTGAGACAAGTGACATACCTAAATTCCAAGATGATCATTCTATAGCCATATACTTGAACGTGGTTGAACCTTTCTCCACCAATGAATCATCTCAAGAGGAAGCAATGGGGGTGGGAGTTTAAATTTTCTCAGTTAAGAAAGATAAAGAAAAATAAAAGAAAAAATGAAAGATCTAGTGGTGAAAACCACCATGTGACACTACTAGATCCAAAAATAGAAAAAATAAATGATGTTTCCAAAGGTGAAAATCCAATTGAGGCATCTAAGGATGAGAGACTTGACATTTTACGTGGCCATCAAGAAGAAAGATCATCTATCTTGATAGAGACAACAGAAAAGATAAACATCAGAACAAAGGAAGAACCAAAGATCATTCATCTTGCCACATCTTTATCCATTGAAGAAAGGGAAAAATTCATAGAATTTTTCAAATAAATACAAGTGAATTTTGTGTGGTCATATGCTGATATGTCAGGATTGGATCCAAATCTAATAATGCACCATCTTAATATAGCTCCAAGAGTTAATCTAGTAAAGCAAAAATTAACAAAGATGAATCCACATGTGGCCTTATTGGTTAAAGTAGAATTGCAGAAACTCTTGGGCACAAGGTTTATTAGGAATTGCATATACAACCTGGATCTCTAATGTAGTACATGTTTCGAAAAATGACAAAATTATAAGGATTTGTACAGGATTTTGATATTTAAACAAAGCATGCCCCAAGGATGATTTCCTCTTCCTAGGATTGATACTATAGTAGATCTCATAGAAGGGAATTTTATGTTCTCTTTAATAGATGGATTTAGTGGGTATAATCAGATAAAAATAGCTCCAGAAGATCAAGATAAAATGGCTTTTACATGTTCATGGGGTACTTTTTGTTGGAACGTGATGCCATTTGGTCTTAAAAACATCAAGGCTACATACCAAAGGGAAATGACAACCATCTTCCATGACATGATGCACACATTAATGAAGGACTATATGGATGATATTATTGCTTAATCTTATACTAGAAAGGAACATTTACCCATACTTGACAAAATATTTACCCGATTGGAACAATTTAAAGTGACACTCAATCCCAAAAAGTGTTCTTTTGGTATGCAATCTGAAAAAATTGTTAGGATACATTGTGTCTACGAAAGGAATAGAAGTGGATCCTACTAAAGTTCAATCTATTATGGAAATTGAGGCACCAAGAATTATTAGCCAATTAAGATCTTTGAAAGGAAGGCTAAAATCTATTAGGAGGTTCATATCACAATTGGAAGAGAAATGTCATTATTTTACTCAATTATTATATAAAGACATTCTATTCAAATGGGATAACAAATATGAAGAGGCATTTTCTATTTTAAATAATTATTTGGTGAATCCTATAGTTCTCATGGCTTCAATACCATGGAAACCTTTGATCCTAAATATATCGGAAACAAAAATTCATTAGGCCTCTTGCTAGCACAAGAAGATGATAAAGGAAAATAAAAATCAATCTATTATACTAGTATAACATTGTTCAAACATGAGTTAAATTATACCTCAGTGGAAAGAGTGGTCTTAGTAGTAATCTTTTTTTCTCAAAAGATCTGGCGTTATATGTTAACACATAAAATCAAGCTCATTGCTAAAATTGATCCACTAAAATATCTTCTTAGCAAGTAAACTCTCATAGGGAGGATAGCTAAATGGGTCATGATATTAAGTGAGTTTGACATTGAGTATGTCGATCGTAAAGCTATTAAGGGACAATTTATTATGGATAAGCTAGCAGAGTCTCCAATCTTAATTAAAGAAACTATTTAGGTAGAATTTTTGGTTACAAGTATCCTTAATAGTGAAACAAAGACATGGAAATTATAATTTGATGGATCATATACTCAACATGGCTTGGGGGAAGGGGTTCTTTTAATTACATCATAAGGTTGCACGATTCCAAAATAATTCAAACTATTATTTCCATGTACTAATAATATAGTAGAGTATAAAGCACTTGTGATAGGACTCAAAATAGCTTTTGAATAGAGAATCCCAAAAATAAAAATCTATGGTGATTCACAGTTAGTCATTAATTAGATTAACGATGAATATCAAACTAAGGATGGAAATTTTATGTCATATAAAAGAATGATTGATGATTTCAAAAATTATTTTGTCTTGATCACATTTGAACAAATAACCAGAATGGTTTATAAAGAAGTTGATTCCATGGCGACACTTTCCTCACTTTTGCAAATACCATATCAAAATGACAAATATGAATTCTTGATGGAGGAATTGGTAAAAACTTCATATGACCATCCTGATTACCAAATTATTTTCCTACTAGTGGGTCATGACTCTACTTGGTATGGTCTTATTTATACTTCTGTCAAATACAACACCTTACCATTGGACCAATCCTAAAATGAGAAAAGAAACCTTATATGTAAAGCCTCTCTCTTCACTCTTATTATTGACATGTTGTATCGCAAAGGTCTTGATAGAATGTTACTTAGATGTATAGAGAGTGAGGAATCTAAAACTACCTTATAAGATGTTCATGAAGGTATTTGTGGGTCACACTTGAGTGGATTTACCCTAGCTAAGAAACTTCTTAGGATGGGGTATTATTGGCCGACAATGGAAAAGGATGCATGTCAGTTTGTTAAAATTTGTCAAAAGTGCCAATACCATAGAAATTTGATACATGTACCAACACATGAACTACATCTATTAAATACACCTTGTCCCTTCTATCAGTGGGGTTTTGATTTGGTAGGAATGATATATCCTCCATCTTCTAATGGTCATAAGTATATCACAACTGTCACTGAATACTTTACAAAGTGGGTGGAAGTTGTACCCTTATCAACTACAACTAGAAAAAAATATCAATGTTCATATTAAATCACATCATTTGCAGATATGGTATCTGACATGCCATAATAACAGATAATGGAAAACAATTTAAAACTAAGGATTTAAAAGAGTTATGTGAAAGGTTTCATATAATTCAAAATTTCTCTTCCATTTACTTTCTCCAAGGAAATGGATAAGAAGAAGCCTCTAATAAGAATATTCTTAAAATGCTTAAGAAAATAGTGGATGATTCAAGTAAAGATTAGCACATTCAGTTAAATATATCACTTTGGACCTATCGAACAAGCATAAGAACACCAACTGGAGCAACACCCTTTTCATTAGGATATGGAGCTGAGGCAATATTTATTTTAGAAGTGGAAATTACATCCTTAATAGTATCATTACATGGGATATTGGCAGCTGAAGAGTATAGATTTTCTAGGTTGGAAGAGCTAGCATTACTAGAGGAATATCAACATCAACCTTATGATCATCTCCAGGTATACCAAAAGAGAATGTCTAATAATTATAATAAAAAGATCAAACCAAGAGAATTCCAAGTTGGTGATCTTGTCATTAGAGAAAACCCACAAAATCAATCTACCAGAGAGAAGAAAGGGAAATTTGAGGAAAATTAGCTAGGGCCTTTTTAGTCACATCATCCTATGACATAGGAACCTACAAGCTAGCCACATGTGATAGAGAATAATATCAAGAGCCCATTAATAAAATTCACCTAAAGAGGTTTTATACCTAAATCAGATGTCAGGGTATCCGATGAAAGAGTATCAGATGAAAGAGCATAAAAAATTGATCCTGGAGAAATCAACAAGAGAAAAAATGATCATGAAGAAATTCAAAAACATCAAATAGTGAACCTGAAAAAAGTCCAAAAACATTAGAAAGAAAAAAACTACAAAAATAGTGAAAATTTGTGTTGGAAATAATGGGAAGTGTGTACTGAGAGGGGAGGGGTGAATCAGTACCTCTAAAATTTTTATCTCTCTTATCCTTTATCCTTTATGTAATCAATTATTTATCCAATCATTTTTTCTATACTTTCTTTGCATAAGACATATCAATTCTTTAACTTAATCAAACATGTAAACATTCATAGAAACATTCATGAAATTAATTGACTCATAATACAAGATATGATATTGCAGAAAACCTCTGTAAGAAGGTAAAAACTGTGGTGGGGATGGCACCCACAAAATCTTCACTATCTGTAGATTGGAAAGGGTCGGTTAATGCTTACAATTTGACCACTTTTGATGATCTACCCTGTTAGGAGTATCTATGGAGACCTGTTAAAGTCTACTCTATTAAGAGCTTTAGCAACACTGTTTAGTATGTACTCGATTAACAGATTTACAAAGGATTTTTAAATCCACCTTCCTTGAACAAATTTTTAATTTTCCTTCACTTGTTAGAATGTAAGAAAATTACTCTTTGACCTGATTGTATGCAATCCACTATTGCTAATTATAGATCCATTCAAGATTACATGTATATGTGTATCACCTATTGTGATTGAATAATACCTCTATTTCTCGATAGCCTCTATTCTTCGTTCTTGATAACCAAATTCACCTTTTGCTGTTCTGGTTCTTGAAACTCTCAGTCTGATCCATAGATGTGTTCATTGGCTATATTCATCCTCTCCTCATACATTTAGAATGATTACAACATCTATTTATAAGATAGATTTGACCTAATTAAGTTTCACGTAAAACAAACTTAACTCTATGATCACAGGTTTACAAGTTTACCTTGATCTCCTAGTCTGCATGTTTCCAATCAGTTAGACTGATTAAAACAATTACAATAATGTTTCTTGTCCCTTAAGTAATGGTTTTAAAACATAACAAAAATCTATAAATAGAATATGAATGTTTTATCTGACATGGAAGTAAGATCAACTTTGTTAGTAATAATTGAGAGGGGGGTGAATCAATGGCCTCAAATATTTATCCTTTAAAATTTAACCCACCAATCAATACACCTCATATTATTAAGTCCCTACAAGATGCATGCCTTGAAATATTTGAAATAATTAACTGTCTGTCGGTTTACCTTGTCTGTCCTTATTCTCCTTGATTACCGATAAGCAGTAAAACTTATTTACCGATACTCAATAAATATGCAGAGTATACCAATCATGTTAAGTTTTAGGATAGCTGAAAATGTAATAGCACTCTATTTTGTATGTTTTTTCCAAATGCAACAATCTCTCTTTCATTTATATTAGGAATGAGGCTAGGAGAGACATGTCCCTTCATGGGACATTTCTATTCATTATTATTTATAAGAAAGGACATGCCTCTTCCTATTAATCATAAGTTAATCAATCTTATAATGTTTCATCAATCAATTATTAATTTAGAATAATATAATAATATAATATTAAATATTAAATTTCATATGATTAATAATAATATAACATATATAATATATTATTATTAATCAACATGTATTATATATATTCCAATGATCACATGACTAAAGCTACAAACATTAACACTCCCTCTTAGCTAGGGAGGATGATCAAACAGAATGTGTAGTGGTCTCCTATGTCAACACTTATGACCCTCTTTATAGCTATACAAAACATCAACACTTCCTCTTAGCTAGGGAGGATAAATCAATCCAATGTCAACACTTATATGACACTTGATAACATCAATCATATGATGTAAGCAATAAAAGCATCATCCTCATTATGTAATCAATAGAAACATAGTCTCAA
>MU223602.1:1534171-1560031 GCA_018584345.1 Thuja plicata | reverse complement strand
TCAATGCTACTTTCATGAATCAACCTTTTTGGTAATCTGTTAGGATATACCTCAATTATAGAAGACTGTTAAGTCCTGCTCTATTAAGAGACTTGATGCTTCAATGGTTAAACTGAAACACTATGACTTGTTTCTAATGCAACTTTGAATTGTAGATTTTCAGATCTATTTAAGTACAATACCTCTTTGATCAATGTATCAATTCAATTCATTTATGCTCCACACTTTCTGCTCTGTGATGCTGTGCTTCATTGTTCGTCAGTGTCTGCAGAATTCTTTAGCTCTCCTTCAGCTTCATTGATCAGGACTGTATGAAGTTTATCCTTCACGAGTTTCTTTTCAGCATCCTCTTTCTATTCACTCCCCTTTCATGTATCTGATTGCTTGTGGAAATGAATTATGCTTGTCTCTTATATAGACATGATATTCCTTAATTCATGATTCTTGATTCTTGATTCTTGGTGTGAAAAATAATCTAGCCAAATTGATTTATGGCTTTAACTCCTGATTTATCTCATAGTTATCTTCTTGCCAATTGTATAAATCTTCTTTAAATAAATTACTTAATAGTGGTCAAATAAAATAAATAAAACAACCAGTTAAGTCTATCCTTAAGCTCTGCCAGCTAGATATTTTATCATTTTCTAAACTCTCTGTTCCATCAGTCAATTCTGTAGCTCATCATAGGTGACAACTGCTAGTTCCATTAGTGTAACTCCAGTTAGCTTTGGGATCTCCATCTGTCATGCATCATTGGATCTTTCTCATCAGGAAACTCTATTTTTAGCTCGTCTGGCATCTTGTGATTTTGCTTCGTCGGGAAACACTATCTTCTTCTCGTCGGGCATCACTGTGACTTTTTCTCTGCCTTTACCGATGGTGTGCACTCCGTTGGTGTTGTCTATCACTTAGTGAATACTTGACTTTTATGCATTACTGAAAGCATAACCATTGATCCATTGATTCTTTGAATTCTTTGGCATTATGTACATGACCGTATAGATTATATCAAGTTGACATCAATGATAATACAAACCATTAACTATTTTAATGTCTTGCATCATCTTCAACTTAACATTATCAAACATTCAATCAGTTACATGTCATCACACTTTTTTCTGGATGTAACTAACTTTTAGTGTTTGATGCTCGGTTTGCTCTTAAATAAGTTTTATTGTCTTTCATGTTGCATTGTTTTGTTAGTTTGGTTTGCACTGTGCATATTCTCTTAGTTTGCACTGTGCCTATTCTCTTGACTTGCACTATATCTACTTGTTGGGTTCCTCTGTCAATTTCCTCCTGTTGAGTTCCACTTTATCTGTTGGGTGTCTCTTGTACTTAACACTTTTGGTGATGTCTGATATCTATGCTTTCAGTGATCTTTGAAACTCTGTCTTTCGGTGTAGGTTTAACAAAGGTTCAAAAACTATTTTCCTTTTGTATACCAATGGAAAAATAATTTCTTCAATCTCCCCCTTGACATTAGTATCAAAAACTAATATGTGTATGAATACTAACATGTTTAGTATGTACACCATGTATATATCCTGTCATTATATGACTCCCCCTAACTATATGCATTATAGTAAATATGTACATGTATACTTATACTTTCCTTCCATTGTTTCTCCTTTTCACCTTATGATATATATACATATCATTCCCCCTTTTTTGATATTAAGGAAAAAGATGTACAACTTACAAGTTGTCAAAATGGTGGAAAAAATGTGTAACTTACATATTGTCCAAAAATGGGAATGAGAGGTTGACATTTCTTCCATCATATCTTCCAATTTATCCTTAAGGTGTTCTAGAGACATGTGCTCTAATGTAATTCTGGCATGCATATCATAAATTTTGTCTAGGACAGACATTTCTAGGGTGGCAATCAATGTTCTTTCCAGTGTCATGTGCTACTATAGTAATGTGAGTTTTGGTAGAATTAGAGCTTGGAGCTTAGTTACCTCATCTATGAATTTTGATTATACATTTTTAATGTCTTGTCTCACCTTTCTTGCTTGCTTGAGTTGTTCATAGTGCAATTCGATTGCATCTTCATTGTTAGTGAAACCTTGTGCACTAGCTTGTAGACCAACATCCATTTGTGCTATCTTCTCTCTATACTCCTTAGTGAGTTGATCTAAAGTGCATAAATTTTGGACTAAGGTTATAGCTTATGAAATGATGGGGTCTAATGTACTTACAAGTTCAAAAAGCTTCACCTTGTTCTCTGCCACTTCTTGGCTGATTTTCTCTGCTAGCTTGAATTGAAATTTTTGTTCTGCTCGCTCTTCAATTGCCTTTTCAGCATCAACATTCTAAGATGTGATAGCTTCTATAAGAATGGCCAATTGATCAAGTATAGGAGTATCTTGATCAATGTTAGTGTCTAGTACTACCTATTGTAGTATGTCTTTTGTAGTTTCCAGTATCTTTGTTTCTTTTGTTGCCTTTCTAAGCTTATCCTGGATAGCTTTTCTCTCACAAAGTCTTGCATACTTTGTTATTTCAGTTGGATCCAATGTTATAGGATCAAATACTGGAATCTCAATAATTTCATCCAAAGTAACTGGATTCTTATTCTTTTTCTTCTTCTTCTTTGAGATTTGTGTTGATGTATATTTATGAACTACTATTGTTGGTTCATTTGTCTTCCCTGAAGTGCTCGGTGAAGACTTGGTAGATGAACTTTCTTTTTCCTTCTACTTGGTGTCAACCTATTAATTAGGTGAAGATGTCTCCTCATTAGCCTTGGGTTCATCTGCATATTTTTCTTCTGTATCCTGTGGTGTATCATCTTCCTTTTCTTCTTCACTTTTCTCTTTCTGCTTTTCATCTTTTTCTTGTTGCTCTTCTTCACTTTTCTAATCAATAGATTTGTCTTGTTGTGCATCAATAGAAAATTTTGGTTCTTCAGATGTGTCTTTTCATTCTTCTGATGCATTCTTTTGTTCTGCATCACCCTTGTCTTTGGGTATGCTATCATCTTTGGTTGGTGTTTTCTCCTTTTCCTGGAGTATATTTATGGCTTCCATCAATATTGACATATTTCCCAGTATGTTTACCTGTGTAGCATCAATTATATTGTCCTATTCCTCGGTCTGGTCTTTGGTAACATTGACATCTTCATCTTTTTGAATTTCTTCTATAGAGTCATTGGTGATGTCAATGATTTTATTATCCACAATGTTGTCCATGGTGGTGTCCGACAATGTCTCATCTACAACATCCATGTTTTTGTTTCCTGTTGTGTCCATTTCCTCTTTGTATAATTCAACATCTATGATGATAATTGGTTTAGTTCTCTCAATAGCTTGATCATCCTTGTGTGGTTCATTTGTGAGAAGTTTTCTCTCTGGGCTTGCCTCCTTAGTAGGTCTATTGAGTATCTTACTCTAGATTTTGTTGCTTTCCTTCTCTAGGTCTATTAGCTTTCCATCAAGTATCTTGTAAGCTCTCATATTGGGTGAGAAATATTGTGAATATTTCTACATCATCTCCTTGATTTCTTCCATTTTGGATTTGGGAGGAATAAGAGAAACAAGGACTCTTTCCATTACCTCTTTCTCATTCTTCAATGCATAGGTCCATCTAGAAGATATTCTGTCATATAGTGCATTGGGCATTTTGTCATAAAATTGTATTGTTACATATTTAAATGTACTCATCATTTTAATAATTGCCTCTTCAATCTTGTTATGTTCCAAGGGATACAAAGTTAACCATCTTCTGACTTTGGACTCAGTAATTGATCCCGATTTCATCATTAGTGCACATATCTCATCATAGTTTTAGGGATCTTACTCTTCTCTTATTCAACAACTTCATCGTGTTCTTTGTCCTCAATTTCCTCCTTGGTTCTAATGAGCCTTCTTCTTTTTGTTGGCCCTCTTTTCCGTGTCGAAGGTCTTCTCTTGTAGGTCCTTACTTGACCTTTCTTCAATGGTGAAGGAATTGTGTCCTTTGTTGTTTGGATTCTAGTCCTCGTAGCAGCTATGGTTCTAGGATTCTTGGTTGGTGTAGGTAATGTTGTATCTGACTCTGTAGAATCAGAATCACCTTCCTTCTTAGCCTCACTGATGGGTGACTGTCCCTTATTTTCTTCTGTCTATTCAGTTTCTTCCTCTGTAACCGACAACCTTTTCTTCAAGTTCTTTACCATTTTGTCTTTTTTCCTGTCTATATGTTTCACAACCAAGCCAATTTTGATTCTTTCTTTGACTTCTTCATAGGTGCCAAACTTGGGATGTGTTTTGTCTAAGGGCTCATTTATCAATGCATCAATTGTATTGGATGATTGATCTATGTTCACTTCATAGTCAAGTGGTTATAGCCATGTTGTCCTTGGTACAAAAGGTTTGATATATGTGTAATCTATGTCTACCATGAAACATATATCATTCTTGAATTTCTCAATTAATTTCTCGGGTATCCTTACTCTTTCAACATTCTCTCCTTGAATCTAGAAAAATACTCATCCACAACTGTCTCAAAATTGTCTCCCAGTGATGTTATAAACTCACTAATCTGTATGGTGACTAGTATAGTTGTGTCCCATTTTACATCTCCTATTGATGGGAAGGATTCTTGGAAGTAAAATAAAATACACATGATAAGTGAACCAAACTTACATGAGTTTGATTTTGCATTCCTGATTATCTTTAGGTTCTCTTCTAGCTTCTTGAGTAGAAGTTCTGATAGATCCTATTGAATTCCTTTCTTCAAAATCTTATATGCTATGTCCACTGCTCCGAATGCTATGTTGTTCATCCTGCTAGCTTGAAATAATTTGTATCCTAGGACACATGCTCCAAATTTTAGCTCATCATCTGTGATAGTGGATACCTTAAGTCCTCTTCCATCACACTTAGCTCTTGTATTCTTTTCAATTTCAGCCTTGGGAGGGTGCTTCAATGCCTTTACCTTTTTTGTTATTGGGTAACTGGTGACTGCATGAATACCATCTCAGGTTATTGGTTTGGTCTCACCCAGCCATAGCTTATGGTTGTGAATTCTTCTCAATATTAACTGAATCCACTCGGTTTTAAACACTTTCAGGAATAATAGGGAATTTGTGAGCCCTTTCACTTTGATGTGCTTGTGCTCATCTTTAATGGTTCTATCATCTTTAAATAGCTTCTTGAAAGCTTGTTCAACCTCCAGGTTTCCAATTTATGCAATCTTTCATTGAATGTATGATCACACGTCTTCGACAAGAAAAACCCTAGCTGGTATTCACGAGAATGCTCCAGCATTGTCAAGTTGTGACGTAGCCTCAGGGTATATCTTGTAATGTGGTTCCACACAGGTTGAATTCTTGACAAGATTGACCTTGTCCTTCTTGATGCTCTTCAACTTAGAAGTTATTGAAGTCATGGCCATTGTTTCAGACATTTAGGGCTTTCCATAAGAGATGAACAGAGTTCTCATTTATGCTTAGTACTTACTTCAACCTCTATAGTTGCAACTGATCTACTTGGAGTGCTTTGTAATAGGTTGGAGTCACTCTACAATGTTGTCACTTTTGGCTCTATTTTATCTCTAGTCCCTTCGCTCAAAGTCCCAGGTGAGAAATGAAACTACTCCATCGTCTATTTATAAACTTTGCCCTAGGTCAGGTAATTAATGCTCAACCACTCCTCGGTGTGTGAAGATGAGGTCGTCAATTGTAACACTAACTTCCCTCTCGGTGACCATGCAATGTTTTGTGGCAGTCATCTAAATTGTCACTTTTATCGATGAGTTTCAGTGTATTGCAAAGATAACTTATCAACTCGCTTGATTACCGATGGATCTCGGTTTACACTAGCAACTTTAACTTTTACATGTTAACCGACCATTCTCAATAAGTGAAGACACTTTAGGTTTGAATGTATACCGATGAATTTTGGTATGTATTAACCGAAGAAATAGGTTTCACAAAATTTAACAAGTAATACCATAGTGCATCTACAATCATGCTAATTTGGTATTTTTAACTATGTATGATTGGAACTGATGCAAAATTTAACTTGGTATAGTGTAGTTCCATACTTGTTCTGCTTAGGTGGGGGCGGTAATGTCACTAGATCCATTAGATAGGGTGTCACCAATTTCATTGCTTGGTCCAGCTTCATCATTGTTTGTAGCTTTCCTCCACATTGTGTTTCTCATCTTCCTGATGTCTTCAATGGTGTTTCCATTGGCAAAGGTGCTGATCTTTGTCATTCGGTCTCTAAAGTATTTCTTGAGATGACTGACTTTATGACAGTGTAAACATGCCATTCTGGGGTTAGTCCATCCTCTAGGTTTTCTTGACCATTGTCTCTTACAATTTGTAGCAATGTGACCAAATCTTCCACATGTTGTAAAATGTACCCAAGTCTTGTAATCCCATACATACTGGTTACCGACTCTTTTCAGTTGATGGGGAGATTCTTGACCTTTAGGCTTCCATGCTTGCTTTTTATTTTTCCTATATTCAAGAGTAGTGTGCCCATGCATTTTGCAAGTAGGATAGTATTTGTCCATGTAGGTTTCCTTCTTTGGTTGTTTCATCTCATACTTACATTCATATGCTTTATGTCCATTCTTGTTACATTTATAATAGAATCCTATGAATAAAGATGTAGATTTAGGAATACCTTTCATTTTTCTCTTGCATGCGTTTGATGTGTGGCCTTGCTTTCCACAGTGATTTCATGTTAGGTTTCTTGGTCTCAGATTTGCATAGACATTCTTTTGATCAAATTTTTTGGGTGATTCTTCATTCTCGGTATAGCCTAGTCCAGTGACATTGCTGGTTCTCCTTTGTCCATCAAGAAAATCATCCATTATTTTCTTTCTTTCTTCAGCTCTTTTGATTATCTCATTATGCTGCTATTGAATTATGAGTTCTTGTTTCAGCTTTTCATTTTTTCCCCTTAGCTCACCGATAGATTCTATTCTTTCAATGTGTTCAACATTCATTCTATTTTCCTTTTGACTCATAAGAATAATCTAATTTTTAATCTCATGGTGATGTTCAGTAAGTCTTTGTATTTCAGACTCTTTTTCTTGTAGCTTTTCAGTAATCTTTCTTCTATCATCAATAGCTAGTGTTCTTTCTTGCTAATCTTGTCTAGCATTGTTCATGAAATTAATCATTCTTACCAGCTATGTCCCTTGACCAATTTGCATAGATTTTACCTGTGCACCCAAATGTTGATTGATTTCATTCAAGATTGTGATGCTTTCTTTTGATGTATCTTATACTTTTCTTGTAGTAGATCCTCAAGACTCAAATAGATCTAGTATCTCTTCCTCTTGTTAATCTATTTCATTACAACGAGATGCCATAATCTTTCTTTCATATAATAGTTGTCTCATTTTAATTCTATATTCTTTATATTTCTTATAGAAGATATGAATTTCTAGCTTTTGATTCTTAATACTTTTGTCAAGTTTGTACTTCTCCATTGTATGATCTTTTATCTTAAGTCTTTAATCTTTTCCAAATAATATTTCTAGCTCTAATACCAATTGTTGGAAATAATGGGAAGTGTGTACTAAGAGTGGAGGGGTGAATCAGCACCTCTAAAACTTTTATCTCTGTTATCCTTTATCCTTTATGTAATTAATTGTTCATCCAATCATTTGTTCTATAATTTCTTTGTGCAAGACATATCAATTCTTTAACTTAATCAAACATGTAAAAATTCATAGAAACATTCATGAAATTAATTGACTCATAACACAAGATATGATGTCACAAAAAACCTCTGTAAGAAGGTAAAAAATGCAGTGGGGATGGCACCCTCAAAATCTTCACTATCTGCAGATTGGAAGGGGTCAGTTAAGGATTACAATTTGATCACTTTTGATGATCTAACCTATTAGGAGTATCTGTGGAGACATGTTAAAGTCTACTTTGTTAAGAGCTTTAGCAACACTGTTTAGTGTGCACTTGGTTAAGAGATTTACAAAGGATTGTTAAATCCACCTTCCTTGAAAGGATTTTTACTTTTGCTTCACTTGTTAGAATGTAAGAAAATTACTCTTTGACCTGATTGTATACAATATACTATTTTTTATTATAGATCCATTCAATATTACATGTATATGTGTATCACCTATTGTGATTGAATAATACCTATGTTGCTCGGTAGCCTCTGTTCTTGGTTCTTGATAACCAAATTCACCTTTTGTTGTTCTGGTTCTTGAAACTCTCAGTCTGATCCATAGATGTGTTTTTTGGCTACATTCATCCTCTCCCCATACATTTAGAATGATTACAAAATCTATTTATAATATATATTTGACCTAATTAAGTTTCACGTAAAACAAACTTAACTCTATGATCACAAGTTTACAACTTTACCTTGATCTCCTAGTCTGCATGTTTTCAATCACTTAGACTGATTAAAACAATTACAATAATGTTTCTTGTCCCTTAAGTAATGGTTTTAAAACAAAAAAAAACTCTATAAATAGAATATGAATGTTTTATCTAACGTGGAAGTCAGATCCACTTTTTGTGGGCTATAACTGACTTTCAGTGTCTGATGCTTGGTTTTCTCTAAAATCAGTTTTATTGTCTTTTAGGTTGCACTATTTTGTTCTTTCGGTTTGCACTGTGCATGTTCTCTCAGTTTGCACTATATATGTTCGTCGGGTTCCTCTGTCAGGTTCCACTTTATCTGTCAGGTGTCTCTTGTACTTAACACTTTCGGTGATGTTTGATATCTGTACTTTCAATGATATTTGAAAGTCTCTCTTTTGGTGAGGTTTACTGAATGTTCAAAAATGGTTTTCCTTTTGTATACTAATGGAAAAATAATGTCTTCAAATTTGATCCTGAGGAAATAAAAAGTAGTGAAAATCAATAATGAAGAAAGCAAGAACATTCAAATATGGATCCTGGAAAAAAAATTATTTTGGTGAAAACCTAGAAAATAGGCATCTGGGTAATATCAAAAAAATTAAAAAAATACAAAAATAAAGAAGATAAAAATGCCTTGGTGAAAACCAAGCAATATGCGCCTTGGTAGAAAAAATAAAAATCAAGGGAAAAAGTGCAATAAACTCAAGTGGTAAAAAATTGGTAAACAAGTGCCACTTGACCCTTAGGTCAAGCTTAGTTTCCTTTCTCATCTACATGTTTCCATAATTCTTGTATATATTCTTACATTTTCCGTGATTTGTACATAGTCATAATAAACCCTCAAAGTTACATTTGCATATCTAAGGTTTTGTCATGGTTTTGACAGCTCTCTAAATTCAACATCATTGTTGAATCAAACTGGGGGCATTAATATGAAGCCAAGTGAGTTCATCAAACAGACACCAATTCACACAAATAAAGACATCAAACTAGAGAACTTGACCCTTGAATCTTCGATTCATATCAAACTTTTATTCCCATTTTGAGCCTAAGTGATGGATACATTGATCCTTTACCTCAAATTGAATTATCTTTATCAAAATTAAAAATACACCTAAAGATCAAAATGGATGAATTTCTATTTGAAATATGAATCCAACAATAATAGCAATATTTTTTTGTTGTGTTACTTGAATTCTGGGTCATGTATTTCTAGCAAATCAATGATGTTTTGACTAGATCAACAATGATAAAAGCACGACAATTTTCATTATTTTTGCTTGATTGTTTGTGAGGTTGATTCATTGAAGCATGCAAAAATAATCTAATGACATGATCATAAAATAATCATCGGGGAAATTTTCATATGGAGCGGATCATACCTTTGTCTTTTTACATAAACAAATTCCTTGGCTATTCAAATATCTCATATCTAAGTGCCAAAATCCACTTGCAATGTTGAAACCGATGAAAGTGGTATTCATACTCCCATGGTTTGAAAATCTAACTAGTGAGGGTTGTACCATTTTCATGATGGAAATATGAGGATAGCAGTATTCATATCATCATGGTTGAAAATCTAATCATTGGTGGTTATACTTGCTAGTGACCCACAAAAAGCTCAATGATGAAAAATAAATGCATTCGGTCACAGATAGTTGTATTCATATAGATTAATTTTCATAAGGGTTTCCTTTAATTAGGAGGTGAGTTCATCAAGGTTGACATCATCAAAATTTTATTTAAAATTGAGTATGTTGGACTTTAATAAAAAAATATTACATATCATTAATCATTAATCATTAAATTCATCAAGTCCATTAAGCATTAATCATTAATAATTAAATTTATTAAGTCTAATAAGCATTAATAAATAATTTCGCTGAGTTCTTTAAGCATTAATCATTAAATTCATTAATTTACAATGCATAGCATCAAATAAAGTGCATTTAATCATTAAATCCATCAAGTACATTACATATATCACCATAATTTCATAAATCCATCATAAAGAGCATTAATCATTACACTAAATCATCATCATACATTATGCATCCATCTAAACTATGTCAAATATATAAGACATCCATTCAAAGCATGTAAAATAAATGCACCCATATAAACCATCTAGAACAACATCCATATATATCATCAGAAAAATAAAGGTCCAACATATGATGATCATTAAAATAATATAAAAAAAGAGAGTCTATCAGAGAGATAATAACATTCCATCATAGTCTTGATCAAGTAAGATACATAAGGGTACATAATCAAACAAAGGTGGAATAATCAAAATCTCAACTACATGTCCCATAAGTATCTCTCTGTTGGAATTTTGTGAAGATGATCTATATTTTTATCGTAGTATTGTATTGAGGTGTTTTCATTTCCAAAAACATGATGTATTAGAGATGATAGATCAGTTGTATTGATGGTGATGGAGATTCAATTGACAAATTGACTAAGTGTATAGTCAGTCAGGTAAAGAACAGTGAGCGACACTCATGAAATTGAATATGGATCTAGTGATCGATTTAAGGTGTGTGATAATGCGTTTATCATCTACAAAGGTATAGATACATTTTTCTACGATCGTGTCAATTAGTTTGAAGAATTGATCAAGTTATTGAAGATTCAAGCGGAACTAGTAGGAAGAACAGAGGACAGTAAGAATAAGTTTGATTTGATTTGTTTACTGATCAGTTTAATGTTTGTTAAACAACTATTTGTGACCTGATTGATGTTGTATTGACTTAATTGATTTGACCATGTGTTTGGCAGAATTAGATTTGAATTTTAGGTTGGTGGGTAAAACATTTTAGATTAAAGGTCAACTTGTATAACCTGTTATAAAAGAAGGATGAAATTGTGAATTAGGGTTATAATTTTAGACATTGTGATTGGATTTGATGATTATTTGGAGTTGGTTGATGTCTAAGACAGTGTAGTGATCAAAGCTGAAGTAGAACTATTAGACAAAAAGGTCATACTCAGATTAGACATTCTTGAGTCTATCTCAAGGCAAGCCCTAACAGGTTTATAAGTTAAAATCATTTAACAAGGTCACTCCTAGCAGGGTGGGTAGGATCTTTAATAGGATCTGAAGTGTAAAATACTTTAACCAGGTGACTCTGAGAAAGAGTTAGAAATTTCTTAACAGAGTAGCCTCTAATAGGACTTGTTATCTTCTCACCAGGATAAAATACTCTTAATCAGCTATACCCCTAACAAGGTGATTGTAACTGCTCCTAACAGGGCAAATTTCTTGGTGCACTAGTAAAATTTGTGGATGCCATTCCACATGTGGTTTTATCCATCTAACAAGGGTTTCCATGGGAAAAATATTGTGTGTTGTGTCTATTTGGGTGAATGGTTTATGTGTTAAGTTGATGTGTGATATTTTATTTTGTATGTTGGATCTTGTGGTATACATTTAAGTATTGTTTCAAATTTTTGGGTACACTAATTCACTCCCCCCCTTTTAGTGCCTCTAAACACTAACAATTGGTATCAAATCCAAGTTCCCTTAAAGAATCCTAAAAACTCAGGTAGTATCCTTAAGATAGATATGGAGGGTTGTTGAATCACAAAACACAACTCCAATAAGTTGAAATGCTCATTAAGGAGTTGAAAAAACAATTGAAGCAGTCAAGATCTAAAAGAAAAGAAATGGTTGAACAACTATGTGAGAGTCAAGATTATATTAAGAAATTGTCTAAAAAATTTGGATCTGATGAATCTGAAGTATCCCTAGAAGCCATGACTATGGAGATTGAAAATTTGAAAAAGGAAAATAATAATAGCAAAAGAGAAATGAAAGCCTAATCAATTAAAATAAGGGAAGAATTGGAAGCAATAAGATCTACAAAAGATGCAAGGAAAGTTGGAGAAGATGTCCTAAAAGCCAAAGATAAAACCCTAGAGGATAAAATGGAAAAAAAAATCAGATCTGGACAAGAGGTTGCTACAATGCATGAACATTTACCTGATACAAATGAGGAACTTAAAGAATCCCTAAGACTGAATGAAGATTTGAGAAATGAGAATGAGAAACTAACAGGAGAGCTGAAGAATGCTAATGATCTACTGAATAAATTCAATGAGAGTACTACAAAACTTGATGAACAACTAAGGAATCAAAGAATAAGAAAAGAGACCACAGGACTTGGTTACACTAGTAAGACTACTTTTGAAGTTGGAGAATCCTCTGGAACAAAGGAAATTAAGCAAGAAGGAAAGTCTCCACCAAAGGTAACACAAAGAACTTCTGGTAAGAAAGACTTAAACCTGTATGTTTTAAATGTCATAAGGTAGGACACACTGCAAATGTATGTAGAAGTAGGTTTGATAATAGATCTAGCAATTTTGGTGGTTATTACTATAACTGCAATAGGTATGGTCATATTGCTTATGATTGTAGATATAGATCTAGTATTAGATCCTATAGCTTTGGTGTTTATTGTTACAACTGCAACAAATATGGCCACAAATCTAATGAGTGTAGGAAAATATTGAACAATCAAAGGTCACCAGTGAACCGGGAAAGACTTTATCAAAGAGAGAGGAAAATGAATGTCACTTGCTCAGTTTGTGGTAACTATGGAAACTTAGTTGTGAGTTTTAGAATGAGGATTGCAAGAGGTAATGTCGGACCTTGGAAGTCAACTAGTATGACATGTTTTTGTTGTCATAAGATTGAATATTTGGAAAGGAATTGCAAATCAAGGAACCAATCGGTAAATCAGTCAAGAAATCAAAAAGAGAAGTAGATTGTGAATGTAGAAGAAGTCAAGAATGATATGAACAAGGTTTGGAAGAAGAAAGAAGACACTTAGTCATCAGATCAATCCACATCTCCACTGACTGTGGAGAATTCATCATCAAACTAAGCTATCATATGGCTTAGGGGGAGCAAGTATTGTTGAATCCATCTTGCATACCCCCTGAAGGTGTCTAGTAAGATCTATCAACATGTTAAGATGCATTAAGGATTTTTTGAATGTATTATGATATTTTTAATGAATTTTTTGATTTTTTGATCATTGATGTTGAATTTTTTGAGTCAATCAGGAAAGAGTCATCTCAATCGATAAGTGTATTTATTGCATGTGTGCAAAGGTAGACAAAAATGAATGTTTAGATTGCATTCCCACCTTGCGCATTGTGTAAGCTGTTGTGAAACTAAAGGTGAATTGTTTGAAGTGTTTTTTGTTATTCAAGAGGCATGAAAAGATTGTGTGTGTTGATCTATAAGAGAAAATTTATCGAGAATCATCGTGGTCATCAGAAGAAGCCCTAGTTTTCAAAATGTTTAAGGTATTTATTGAATAATTGTTTACATTGTTGGAAATTTGAGATGGCTACACCAAATTTGATACATATAACAGAGAGACCACGATTGGTATTTAAGTTACATTCTTTTAATTCTATGGAAAATGATCTAGTGGGTGCATTATATTGCGTTCCCTATGGAGTTTTACATGTAGAAAATGTAAGAGCTTACATTCATTATAAATTGGAAGATTTAGGATCAACAACTATACATGAGCTGTATGAAACATTTTCTGATGATAAGATGGTGCTAAAAGATGAACACAAACACATAGAAGAAAAAGGTTTTCATCATGCAGATAGCTATCTTGATGAGTTTGAAGAAGAATAGGTTAGGTTTTTATTCAGAATAATCCATGACCAGCTCATGTGGCTAGACAAACCACATAAAATCACAAAGGAGGTCATTCATGTTGTTACTGGGCTATGCTCAATTGACAGTGTACCTGTTCTTCACACCATTCCAAAGGAAGAATTAATCAGATTGACAAATTCAAGATGGGATGATCATGCAATGAATGTTAAGGATATAACTAATGAAGAGATGAAGTGTGTTTCTATGGTTGTAATGCCCCGCTAGGGAACCCAAGAGAGATTAACCTAAAACATGTTACTAAGTTTGTTGAATTTTTTTTTAAGAGTTATAATTGATAAAGAATTAACAATGTGGAAGCAATATAAACTAAGACAATACCTACTCATAAATGCAACTCATTTATAGATTACAAATCCTGAGGGTTCCATGATGTAGAATTACTTAAGTTAACTAATCTAATAAAAGAAATTAAACAATATAACATCTTCATATAATGCAAATGAATAACAATAACATCATCTCATAAATGAAACCTAACTACAACTGATATCATAATGATCCAACATCCACTGCACAAGTCACATGGTATGTGACAAAACTCAATATGAAGTACAATACAATAACCAAGAATGTCACAACTGATATAATTATACAAGAATACAAGATAAGAAAGATAAGAGAAAGTCTCTAACAATGAAGAATAAGAAGGTACAACTACAACAAGGATCATCCAAGCAAAATTCATGAATGTCAAATCTCAATGGTAATAAGAATCACTACCACCAGACCTCGTGGAACCAAAGGTGTACTCCCACCATGCTAAGGAGATAACAATAGACCCCACTCAGATAATAGAACCAAAGAAGGACATGACAACTAAGAAAGGACATCCTGATATTTCTCTAACTCAAGGATAACCAACACATGTAGGAAACCTAGAATGTGTATAGCAAGGTGTCATCATATATGTCTAACCCTTAAGTCTCATCCTGGTAGTCTCTCTAGACCCTGACACTTAAGTGACCATATACGGTATCAATGACTCCTCAACTAGACAAAGCCATTAAATATGCCAAAACCATACCTCACAGGGTAGCAAGAATCATCTCATTCTCCATCTTAGCCTATACAAGCACTCAAGCATGGATGAGGTATCATATCTTATTAATTCATTTTAAACCCCCCAATTATTTATTATATTATCACTTGATTAAGAAAAATTACAATAAGTGATCCTGGCTGCCACTTGTGGGCCTTGACACTTATTTCAAGACACCCCCTACCACACAGCTAGATAACCTACCCTAATGCTTCAACCAAAAGAACCAAAAGAAAGCAAAAACCAAAACCATGAGGAATTATCATAAATCATAATTTAAGATAATCACCAAGGAAAATGTTGGAGCATAACAAATAACATATCATCCTATACAAGGATCCAAACTGTCCATCCCATACTGGACATCTTAACAAAATAATGCAAATTCACGTATCACATCACAAGATCAATGATCATCAAAACATCAAAAGAACCCATCTCCAAACATGGAGTAACATAATCCACAAGAATCAATATTTAGACCATAGAACCACCATAACACTAGAAACAAGGTGACCAAGATAATTAGGTCTCAACACAAAAGTGGTTGTCACCTTTTCATGGTTAAATAACATAATGATCGGAGACTTGGAGAACACACAACATAAGCAACCGATGTATATAAAATAATACAAGAACCAATTGAGATATGAAAATGGTTATAAATTCCCACACTATAAAACCTAGTAAAGAGATAAAATCATAAAATAATTCAAGTCCCGGAAGACAAAATCCCTCCTAGGGCATCACTCTACCAATAACGACAATTAACCACAATAAAGGAAAAATAAAACTCCAATTAAAATTAAGTCGTACCCCAAATTAATTATGATTTAATTAAATTATCCATAATCCCCAATCCATTATTATTAACTTAGGATCTTATAAATATACTCCAAATCCCTTTCTCATAATCAAACTCTTAAATTTAAAATTTAATTTTGAAAGTAATATATAATCCAAAATATAAGTCCTTAAATCGTTATATTATAACCTAAAGATTATACTTAATTAAACAAAATATTAATCAAATATAGTTTAAAAATAAAACATTTAACAGAATTAATATAAATTAATTTATAAATCAAATAATATAAATTAATCTACATTAACAATCAATAAATATTAACTATAAACATTTATAAAAATAAATTTTAAACTAATTAATCTAATCAAATTTTAAATAAATAATAAATAAGATAGACAAAAATCATTTTCAACTTAATCTTTATTTAAAATAAATAATAAAAGTAAATTTTAGTAATGGGAGTTATGTGGCCCCCACTCTGACTTTCTTTTTATTTATTTTTTTCTCTTTTTTGTTTTTCTTTCTTTAAAATAATTTTTTTTTTTTTTTTTTAGAAATAAATATTATCTTTTTTGTGTTTATTTATTTATTTATTTTAAAATATATAAATAATATAAATACAACCCTTCTTTTTTTATATATATTTTTAAAAGATACCAATTATCATATATTCAAAAAAATATTTGTTTTCTTTTTAATTCAATAAAGAGGTCATTTATATATATAAATACATAATAGATCATTATTTATTGTATTGATTTATTATTATTAATTTTTATAACAAGAGGAACATTCCACCAAGATGAAAAATAGAATTATTTTTATTTTAATTCTAAGAAACAAATTTGTTTATTTCATAAAACATATATTTTAGCCAAATATTCTAAAATGGTTTCTATCAAATTTGTATGGTTTAATACCAAGAGCTTTAACAAAGTTCTAAAACAACCCCTAGCTGATTTGATTCAAGTTTCCTAAAGTTTTCAAACACAACCTTGGACCGTTTTGATCACCGATCTAAAAACCCCCAATATCCAATTCGAAACCACAATTTTCTAATAAAGCCTCATATACCCAGAAAACAGATTTGATAGGAAAGCAAAACCACAGAGTCATATCAATAATCCTAAGATTTTAACAAACACACAACATACAAGGAAGTACACACAAGGGGATTTCATTATTTCAGATAAATAGAAGACGTGGATCTGAATACTGAAACTCAAAAGATTCAAACCCTACCTCAAACCTCCAGTTGACAGAAGCCACAAAGAACAATCCAAAATCTTGAAAATCCTAAGCTTTCACAATATCCTTCTATCCAAATCTAGAGCCAAAAACCTGTAAAAATCTATGCAACCTATGTGTGCAAAAATAGCCAAAAGAAACCTGATAAAGAAAACCTACTCAATCTAGGGTTTCCAAAGTTCATGCAACCCTAAAAGAAAACTCAACTGAAAACTCAAATTAAAAAAAAAAATTAAAAAAAAATAGAAATCAACTTAAAATTGAGTAAAAAGAATTAATTGATTTAATAATTGATAACGACAAGCGCTTTTCAATTTAGCCAATTAACTCGGCTTTTTACTTTAAATTTATATTTTAATTTTAATAAAAGAATGTGCAATTTTAATTACATAATATTATTTAGTTAACAAATAATATTTTAGCATATTATTAACACGCAAATTGATAATAAAATATCAATTCATTAACTATGCTTTTAAATCTCAATTTTATATTTAATAATTAATTAAATCCTCTATTCCTAAAATTAGACTTTTTAATTAACACATATATTTAATTAATTTTCATTAATTAAATAACATCATATTTAATATTTCTAAATTTAATAAGATTTAATTATTAATTACATAATTAATCTAATAAATCACTCAACCAACTAGTATAGAAATCACATCAATGATAAGACACATGATGACAAAAATGACTAAACCCAAAATACCACAAACAAACACAAAAGGAAAGGTTCACGAATGATGTCACCTTAAAAAATTCAGAAGGTAGAAAATAAAATACTTGTCCACTGTTTCAGGACAATAATGACTTAAGTTGGGATTTGGATCTGTCTGTTATCTCCCCTCTCTTACCGTTGAGATATTGTGATAGGGCACACTCATCCTGGAAATTCAGGGAAGTCAATGCTCAGTACCTACAAACCTGCATCACAAAGTTGAGAATGTACATAAGATATAACAGACAATGATACAGATCGGTTGACCATGTGGATCTCACAATGTGATTAACTACATCTTTGTCCTCTACCACATCAAACACATCATACAGAAATGTAAGATAGACACGTCACACAACAATATAAAATATGTATGTCAACCATTCACATGCAAGTATGGGGTCAGTAAAATCATCCTAACTTATACATAATCACCATGAAAATAACCAAAAGATTCAGGCATCAATATTGAAAAGTAAATTATGGGTGTGTACTACAATGGTTATCGGTTATAAGGTTTATCACTCTATTAGGTTCAATAGCATACCTGGTGGTGCTATTCATACTGCACATATGATAATAAAGGAGAATGAAGACTATGACTTAGCAGAAGTCATCATGGAACAATTGATGGTGAACCTGGAGAAGATAAAGAAAGATAAAAGTCATACATTCAAATATGGCCAAGTAATTATGTGTTTGTTCTTCTATTTTTATAACATGTTTCCTAGAATATAGAATATCACTTGGACCAATGATGCTCAAGTATCCATTAAAATTAATAAATGCATTGAGTTTTTGGGTAATAGATTCACAAGCATATTTTGGGGTTATTTGAAAAAAATTTAGAAGAAAATGCACGAGAGAGAGAGAAAAAATTCCATCTACTGTTGTAGAAAAGTACAAGGACAACATATGTTTCATGGTTGACACTGATACATGTATGGTGGAATAATTTGAGCCCAAAAATTCATGGGTAATTCCCATGGGATAAAAAGTGGAATGTTATATACTATCTTTGTATCTAGAAAACCTGTTGGCTCAACTGGTAGACCCTAAGACACCAAGATTTGGAACTTATGAAGAAAAATATCTCAAAGTTCACAGTGAATTAATGAAACATGTAATTGAAAGGAGAGTAAAGAACTAAATTGACACATTCATTATGAATAAATGTTTCACTAAAGAACAGTTGGATAAGATTAGAGAAAATCATGTTGCAGAGCAAGTTGGCACATCTAAAGTAGAAAAAGTTGAAGTTGAAGAAGTGGGTGCAACCAATAGTGCCCCAACCAGTAGATAGACTAGAAGCACTACTCAAGTAAAGAAGGAGAAACCTTATCCTTCGGTCATTAAAAAGAAGAAACCTACAATAAGTGTAAAGCCAAAGGAAACTATAGTAAAGGAGAATCCTAACACTGCTAAGGTGACAGGGAAGAGGAAGAAGGAACAAGATCAAAGAGAGAAGAAAGAAGCAGATAAAGAAAGCGAGGATATTGAATCAGAGAGTGAAGTTCAACAAGATCTTAGGCTATTCATAGCCAATTTTAATCCCCACACTAAATTTTCTACAACATTTGTGATTAATATCAGCACTATGTTGAGAGCCAGTTGGTCTGAACAAGAAAGAGGATTGCTAACTCATTAGAGTTGCAAATTTTATTGATATCAAAGCTAGAAGTCTTGCAACAAGTAGTGAAGGATGCATAAATAGTTTTAGCATTGACAGGTGTGTGTACTATTGATGGATTGGAAGAGCTAGCATTTTTGTTAAGTGGGCAGTTAGCTACAATGGAATTTCTACTGAAGACATCAGACAGTGATCTACAGATTTTGAAGGTCAATTTCAGTGATATTTTGAGTAGAATGTAATTAGGTAGTTACTACTCCGTATTAATAAAATTTTGATGATTTTTGTCATACCTTTGTCATTGTTGTCAAAGGGGGATATAATGTAATGTGATGATGTACTTAAGCTTAAATTTAGCTAATTTATTTTAAGGGTTAAGGGATGTAGTATACATGATTGTAATTCCTGGGGTAAGCTTTGGGAATTAGTTTACTGCAAATTTCATGTTTTATTTTTCCAAGTGTTGCCATCAATGCCAAAGGGGGAGATTGTTGGAATTTGGTGAAGATGATCTGTGTTTTGATCATTGTATTGTATTGAGGTGTTTTCATTATTGGTAACATGATGTATTAGAGATTATAGATCATTTGTACCGAGGTGATGTAGATTCAATAGAAAAAATTGACTAAGTGTACAATCAATCAGGTAAAGAACAGTGAGCGATACTCAGGTGATTGAATCTAGATTTAGTGATTGAGTTAAGGTGTTCAATCATGAATTTATCATCTACATGGGTATATATACCTATGTCTACAATTTTATCATTTAGTTTGAAGAATTAATCAAGTTATTTAAGATTTAAGTGACACTGGCAGGAAGAACAGAGGACAGTCAGAGAAAATTTGATTTGATTGGTTTAGCGATCGGTTTAATTTTTGTTAAAAGATTTTTTTCAATATGATTGATGTTGTATTGAATTTATTAAGTTGACCAATGTGTTTGGCGGGATCATATTTGAATTTTAGGTCGGTGGGTAAAACATTTTAGGTTAAAGGCCAACTTGCATAACTTGTTATAAAAGAAGGATGAAATTGTGAATTAGGGTTATAGTTTTAGATGTTGCAATTGGATTTGATGATTTTTTGGAGCTGGTTGTCTAAGGAAGCACAGTGATTAGAGATAAATTAGATATGTCAGAAAGAAAGGTCATACTTAGATCATACATTCTTGAGCCTATCTCAAGGCAAGCCCTAACAGGTTTGTAAGTTATAATTCTTTAACAAGGTCACTCCTACTAGGGAGGGTAGGATCTTTAATAGGATCTAAAGTGTAAAATAATTTAACCAAGTGACTCTTAGAAAGAGTAATAAATCTCTTAACAAATTATTCCTTAATAGGACTTGTTAGCTTCTAACCAGGCTAAAATACTCTTAACCGGGTATACCCCTAACAAGGTGGTTGTAACTACTGGACTAACAGGGAAAATTTCTTGGTGCACTATAAAAATTTGTGGATATCATTCCACATGTGGTTTTCTCCCTCTAACAAGGGTTTCCACGAGAAAAATCTTGTGTGTTGTGTCTATTTGATGTGAATGGTTTATATGTTAAGTTGTTGTGTGATATTTGCTTTTGCATGTTGGATCTTGTGGTACACATTTAGTTATTATTTCAGATGTGTGGGTACACTAATTTGACCCCCCCCAGTGCCTTTAAACATTAACACTCTCCTGGTAGAACTTCCCAAATCTGACTGAGGAGCCTGAGTAGTAGTGGTTGTACTAGGACTCTATGTTATTAAAGCCATGAAACTTTGCATCATACTAGAAAACTGATACATCCAACTACTCATAACTGCTACACTAGCCTGTAAAGTCCTAACCTCTTGAGATAGTCCCTCTGGTGCTTGTCAAACAAATGGAACTATTGATACCTGAGAAACAACTGGATTCTATGGAATAGGAACTTGTGGCACCTATCTAACCTAAGCTATATGTACATGTATGTCTTCTCTCTACACCCACTGACCCCAATCTACAATCACAACCCAAGGAGGAACTGTTCCACCTTTTTGACAACCTCTCACCTGTACTCCTCTACATCTCACTCATACTCCTCTACCTCTCATCCTAACTCCACCACCACCCTTAGGAGAACCAATCACCAAACCCTATCCACCTACAACTTTTCCTCCTCTCACCTGACCTCTTCCGCTCTATCCTCTCTCACTATCATCACCATCATCATCATCACTATTCGAGTGATCATCAATATCAGGTATAGGCTCAGCAAGGTCTGTGAATTGAGGGAATGGATGTAGAATGAACCACTAAGCATAATTGGCTATTATGATAGCATCAACTACATGATCTCTCATATCCCAAGAAAGATAAGAAATACTAAGGATCTCATCATGAGAAAATTGATAATCTATTTATGGTCCCCACGTGGATCTCTCCATATGTACTTGTGCCTATAAAGCCAGACCCTGTGGTACTCCCTAGACATGGTAAAACTCTCATAAAACCCTCTAGAAGAAAAATCTCTTGATAAAAAGAGGATTTCAATCTATCATCCATCGAGGCATAAACTTATATGGTAGCTTTGAATCATTCTTCTGCCAAGCCTCACATTCGAGATAGGGTCACCACTAACCTAATCATATCATCCAACATGAATCTCCAATAATCCATCTTTCCTAGATGAAGTTTGAAAATCACTTCCTCATACAGATAAGCATAAGGCTCATCCAGGATCTTTGTCTCTAGCTACAATAGGCATTTTAATAGGAATATGCTCCCATGTCCATAACTGAAGTAAAAATGCACTAGCATAAAGTGCAACACCCTGTTGATATACTACATGATGCAAATCATGATATAAAAATGAGAGGAAACATGATCCCCAATCAAATATTTGTGGGTGTGCAATTATATCCTCTAAAATCTTACCCCAGCCAACTGCAAAGCCATGACCTCATCGGTTAGTAAGGAGGAAACCACCAATCAAAGAGCCTAACACTGCTAGAAGTAGAGGGAATGATACAAACTAGGCCCAAGGAATGCTACCATCACCAATAGTTGGATCACCAAAAACATGCTTGCACACTGCCCCCATCATATACCTGATCATAATATACAAGCTCACCCCATGTCAGAATCCTCAATAATTTATATACATCCTCGGGGGTCATATTCATCTCACCCATCGGTAGATGAAAATTATTATGGTTTAAGTGCCAACACTCAACCATAGTAGTGAGTAGTCCATGGTTCACACAAAACTAGGGCATATCTATAAAATATAATAGACCACATCGATCGATCACTCATCGATCCTGAGGAGCTAATTGTCCTATCATCTCGAGGGGCCAAGGAGGTAATCCATGAATATATATCTTCTAGTATCAAACCTAATTTTGAATCAAGTGGAATCAAATCAATAACATCATATAATTGGGTCATCATAAGTATATCATATCATCAAATTTCTCATCTCAAGAACGTCAAATTTTTCCTAACTATATATCATGAGGATGGAAAAACATCAATTATCATATCAAACCATAAGGACTAACATCATACAACATTCAAAAAACTGGTATGCTAACATCAAAACTTTTCATCACAAAATTAGGACACATCATCAATCGATCAATCACATCCACTGAAAAATTAGATGACATGCATGATTAGGTTAAAAATTGAGCAAAGAAACCTACACATCATTTCATCGTACTCTACATGGTGAATTACATATGCACTACTATTTTATATGTCATGTGCTACAAAAATGGGTACACGTGCTCAACCAATCTTTACACGCTCATTTACCTAGTACACGCTATTATATCTATCATAAGAACTATAGGAATCATTATTTTGCACTAAGGGATTATACATGCTATTATATCTATCATATGTGTTAAAATAATTCTAGGCTATAAGTTGGCATGCGCTATTTCACACTACCCTACACACTATTATACCTAACGGACATGCTAAAACTCTAACCTACGTGCTATCAAATTTATTACTACGTGTTATTTCAGTAAAAATGCAAAAATATTAAAAAAAATGCATAAAAAATTCAAAATATTTCTACAAATTGAGAAATTGACAAACAGAAAGGAATTCAAGTACTCACCGAAGGTCCATAGTCTGGCAGAAGCTGGAATTTGTCCTCGCTCAAATCTTTGCTCGCAAACACGGATCACCATCACATTCAGGTCAAGAAAAAACCAGAGCTCAAAAAGGATAAAAGTAAATGGTGAATGTGAAAATGAATGATAAAAATGACCTTTTACTCCTTTTTATACCCCTTTGACCTATAAAGTGGGGTAGTTTTGATCAAAAATATATATCGAAGGTTATTTTAACGCAAATTTTAAGTTGGGGAATTTCCAAATATTTTTCATATCACATTATCGGAAATCATATCAAAATTGGAGGCTTTAGCACAACAAACAATTCTGATCTCAATCCCGACAGGGCAGGATATCATAAGGGTTATAAATCAAGCAAATCGAAGAACTTTTTTCAAATCAGGGACATTAAACGTAAATTTTTTGAAATTATTAGTGGAGAATCTCAATCAAGTTATTATTCAAACCATTACATCATATAAGGATTTTTCTTCATTGAAATCAATTGTATCTACAAATCAGTCATCAAGTTCAGATCAGACATCAGTGACTCAATACAATCAGACATTCTTTGAACCAACGTGCTTCACACATTGATTCAAAGAGGGGCATTTTTATACACCTAAAATTGGTCAATCAAAACCAATAAAATTCAAAGAAATAAATTAATGATCAAAGCATTAATTAATTAAACATCAAAACCAAAGGGATTAATTAAATCAAAAGATCAAACAATTATGCAATTGATTTTAATCAATTAATTTTATAGTTAAATCAAAAATTAATTCAACCCATTCAAATAGGAGACTTGGTTAAATCAATTAATAAATCAAATAATTCTCACCTACGACATATGGACAAAACTCAATCAACCAATGAGGTGAGAATATTTGGAGCACATGGATCACAAATAGCCTTTTCTATCTCAACCATCCAATTTGGCTTTGCAATCTTGGCCACTCATTTTGTCTCTTTGTCCCAACATTTGAAACCACTAACTCAACTCACCTTTCATCATAAGTCAATCTAACTCACCTTCCTAATTTTTGGAATCCTTTAAATAGGAATTCATCAATAGAGAAAATAATCCATTATCTTAGTGCATCATTACTCTAGTGAATTTGACGTAGTTTTTCATATCAATCTGAGTCCTTTGAGTAATTTGATCATAATGGAGCATGTAGGATTGATTTCTTGCATAACAGAGATAGATTAGGGATAGTTGCATCATACATCATCATTCTAATTCTAGAATTGTCACTAATGAATGCTTAAATCTGATAGCATTACTTTAGCTTTCTAGTTAGAGAAACATGAGACAATTTTGATTGTTCAATGTGAGTTGTTTAGCATGTTAGATCTTTAAATTCATTCAAATTAATAGAATTGATTTATAGTTTCATGAATATAATTTTTATAGATATAATAAGAAGGAGAAGGAGAAGGAGAAGGAAGAGGAGGAGGAGGAGGATAAAAAGAATAGGAAGAAGAATAAGGGGGAGGAGGAGAAGGAGGAGGAGAAGGAGGAGAAGGAGAAGGAGGAGAAGGAGAAGGAGAAGAGGAAGGAGAAGGAGGAGGAATAAGAAGAAAAGGAGGAGGAGGAGGAGGAGAGGAAGGGTAATAATAAGGAGAAGAAGGAGAAGATGAAGGAGAAGGAGGGGGAGGAGAAGGAGAAGGAGAAGGATGAGGAGAAATAGAATAAGAAGAATAAACAAGAGGAGGAGGAGGAAGAATAAGATTACATTTTATTTTACCCACCTCCACCCTCCCCCCCACCAAATATATTAAAAAATCTATATATTGCTATCACTATAACCATTGCGCCTCTTTTAGGTGCAAGTTCTAGAATTAGATTAACATGTTATTATTTTTATTAATGGCATAGAAAAAACTTATGACTTGAAGGAAATATGATCACCAAAAATACATGGGCTTGCAATAGTAGACCCAGTTTACTTCCTTATTTTTTTTCTTGTTTTTGAAATCTCTCATTCATGAATAGTTATGAAGAAGGTTTTTGCAAGTCCTATGTTTCATTCCTCTCATTCATGAATATCAAATATTATGTATTTTATATTTCATATATCACATTTAATGCTAACCTTTTGAGTTATCCCCAAATTAATATCTCTTTATAGATTTCCTTGTACTCTTTTGCTTCTTCTTCTATGATGATTAACTTGAAGTTTGACTATTTTTCCCTCCTCAAAATATCTCTCTCACACACACTCCATATATATATATATATATATATATATATATATATATATATGG
>MU223602.1:1515620-1534125 GCA_018584345.1 Thuja plicata | reverse complement strand
TATATATATATATATATATATATATATATATTAGATAGATAGATAGATAGTTTTCTTTTATGTTCTAAATATTCACACACACATATTTCTTATGTAATAGTAAATATGTTTGTATGTACAATGTAACCTAGCTACTTAAACCAAATATTAAGTATGTAGATTTTAAACATCACATAGATGAAGAGTATGCATGAAAATATCAAATCTATATGAATTTATGTTCTTTTAACATGGACTAGAAGTTTTTTAGAATACATATACATGAATGTAACTATTCTGAATTAAGCATTACTATTTAAAGTCTAATATTAGAATCTTTTTTGTAAGAAGGAAACTTTACATTTGTGTATCATATAATATGGTGAGAAATGCCATGGAGGAAGATCACTCACTAAATAAAGTGGTACGGGGACCTATGATACACTAGGAACACCCCTAAAGGCTCACCCTCAAATCCAAATCATATTAGCACAACCCAAAAGGATGAACAGATGATAATGCAAGATCTAGATTTGAAGATGGAGTGTGGGAATGGGTTCCTTTAATGTCAAAGTGTATATTATAGATGTAAAATGATATGAAAATTTATGAAAGTAAATGATACTATGATAAATGAAATGAAAAATATCAAGATATGATATTAGATTTGATGCATAAAAGTAAGTGCAAGATGAAAAGAGGGAGAATGAAATCACCTTGAAGCTAGGAGTAGAGGATTTAACTTCAAATCTAGAGTTGAATTTCATAGAAGTGTTAGAATAAAAAAGGCTCTCGATTTGGAAATCTAACACATGTAACTTCCTACTATGAAAATTATGGATCCAAAGGAATTGTTGGTATTTAAAACTATTATGGTATCTAAAGCCACCAATATGCCTTGAGACTAATGTTAGGAGTGGTTAGCTCCAAGTATGAAATCTCTACAAGACAACTAGACTAACTATAGGGACAAGGCTGCCCTCTTCACTTCTGGCTCTACAAAACCAAGGTGGGTACACCTAATCCAGACTAACTCAGCTCTTTATAACACCTTTTACCTCTAGATTATGAACAACATATTGATGGTAAGCAAGTACTAAATGCCAACTTAGCATTCATTGACTCTTCACTACCATGAGTGGAATAAGAAGAACAATTGTAACTATAAAGAACTTGTGAATGAGTTTGATATAAATTTTAGGGACAAAACATAGCCAAACCATTCAGGTATGTACCTCAATAGAAATACTAATTCTAGATCAATGCCTTATCCATTGGGATAAATCCTAAATACAATACTAAAACTGAAACACCTTATAAGAAAAGATTCAAAGCCATGAACATAAGAATTCTCAAAATCACACACTACAAGATCCTCTAATAGATATCCAGACAAAATCAATGTAATATCCAAAAGAATTAGTTTGACCTAAACTCAAATACCTAAGGAAAACACATATGCATAAGCAAGACTTATACAACGAGTTAGAAAACTTACAACTTGGTGAATAACACAAAGGAGAGACTTAATTATGAGAAAAACATATATTAAGTATAATGAAATTTATTCTTGATTGCGTATGAAGAGGAGATATACAATATGAAAATATGAAAAATATGAAAGAACTTCCAATTCTATCTTGACACAATCTGAAACTACATTTTCTATGTCCTAGACTGGAAACAAAATAGAATCCTAGTGCTCTTCAATATTTCTCCCAATTCTCCACCCCCCCTAAATGGTCCTGAAAATTCCTTTATAACAACAGGAATGCAACAAGCATTTAACCATTTAGGGCTAGGGTTACAACCATAAAAATGCAAGCATTCAATTCTGAAAACAAGTTGCAGCCCTAAAACTTCCCTTTGTCCTATGAAAATTTGATATGGAAACATCAGCAAAACTTCCTTGGATGTGAATACAGTACTTATGATGTCAAAAAGGAATCAAAGTTATGACATCAAGTAATGCTCTCATTAATGAAGAAAATACCATGTGGTGCCAAGAAGAAACAATCTTATTAGAAACCCTAATTGCATCACTTTAGACATAAATACGCCTAGCACTATCAGATCTCCATCCAAAAATAGCTCTATAGGTGTGAAAAAATGACCCAAAAGATCAGATTGAAACATTAATGGCACACTAAGACAAAAAAATTGTTGTCTAGCATAAAAATCCTTCGGTAAAAGATTTAAAAATTTAAATTTATGTTGAAATGGTCACAGGTGACACCGAAAAATACATCAACGGTCGAGATCTCAACTTTATTGGATTTTAAAAACACATTTGTTGATATGCTTTAGTCATTATCCAGGCACTTTATGAAACTCACTTTAACTAACCCAGGCTTCAACCATGGTCTATCATGAGACTCAGAGATAAAGTAGTTGCAAAATTGCTAGATTCATTTCCTAACCTTTGGTTTATCATGTGATTCAATTCCAGTCGCACATCTTGTCTTTCATCTATAGTCTGCGCTAAGTTGTTGAATCACTTAAGACTTTGCCAAATTATTCTGAGATTCAATGAAAAGAACCATCACTTGGGCCCGCCAATTTCCATGTGTCAATCTATTATTTTTCCTCAGCCATGATGCCACAGTCTCCACCATATCACTAATCTGGACACGCGTCAAGCATTTTGCTACCACATGATGCATATCTTCCTTGCATCTTTCCTTCATGCGATGGAGAAATACTGTCATATCTTGATCTACCTTTATCATTCCTTTCTATTCACCACCATGTGTCACCCTCTATCTTGATCCATCTTTTCAGTCTCGTGAAGCCATTCTACTGACTGTGCCATGTGGCACCATCTTATTCACTAGGACCTTTGTCACGTTTCCACCCAACTTGGCACTGCCATCTGTCACATCCACACCATTGTGCGATCTGATTGGACCTGTGATGACTCATATTAAACCATCACGCCTTGCTACCAACTAGCGATCCTCATCCATGTCACCTGAGCATTCCCTAACATGGGCCCACTAAAATATCATTTCTGTCCATGCAACTTTACCGCCCAGATCACCATCTATTCACTGAATCATCTACCAAAAGGCATGTGCCTTTTAGGCACTTAACTATTTAGTGCTAGGATATAAAAATATCAAATTTCTTCAGTGCATGGCCAATGTGGGATAAAAGACCTAGGGCATTTTAAACAAAAAATGAACTAGCAAAGGCACGAAGACCAAATCGACTGTTCTGACTCCACAAAAGTGACCAAAAGGGAACAAAATACAACCACAACAACCCTCTACAACCATTTCATGCGAAAAAAGATAGGAAACACACAGACACCAGTGAGAAACCTCAAGCGGCATCACTGAGTGACATCACTAAGTGGCTCGAGCAGCATCACCAAGAAACATAGTGTAAACCGAGTACCAGTATAAACCAAGAACCTCATCTTAATGCATTTTCACCATCTTTGATTTCTAGTGCCTTGGTTGGATTTCCAGAGGCTTTCAAACTACCTCAACACACACTAAACCAAAAAATAAGCAACTAAACAACTATGGTGTTTGTTCACCGAATTGAACTCGGTCATGACAAGAGTGGATGAACAGACAACTAGAGTTCAGTAAAATGGCCTAATAGTGGCTCTGAATGAGGATGTATGCCTCTTATAGGAATAACAATGTTCTATATCTTTCAGATAAAGTAGACCACCCAAAAAATTGGAAGGAAAACCTAACTAACAGCAGAAAAGAAAAAAATAATATATACAAACACTCTTGTTCATGGATTCTTTCCTCTTTAAGAAAAGTAGAACTTCAAAAATTTCCCATGAATCAGAAATTCCAGCATGTTTCCAGTTAAGTATTTTATCATATATGAATCATAACCCCACCTGCTATGAACTATGTATGGTCCCAACCAGATATGATCAAATTTGGCATGTTTTCCTTTGTCTTCTATTCTGGCATTCCACATTAAAACCATGTCATCAGCCTCAAAGTTCTTAGTAGTAGTTCTCTTGTCAAATAGATTCTTGAATTGTAATCGCAATTTGATATTTATTTCATGTGCTTCCCTTCTTGACTCGTCAAGTTGTATCAAATCCTCCAACCTAATCCTCGTATCATTTTTTAGTTCACTATCATATGCTTGGATGAATTTATACGTTTGCAACAAGTTATCCTATGGTAATTTGGCATGGATACCATATACTAAGTCAAAAGGTGCACACCTAATGGCCTTCTTTACTGTTACTCTATCTACCCATAAAGAAAGTTGCAATTTGGAATCCCAGGCCTTTTTATTTGTATCAAACATTCTCTTAATAATCTTTGTCAATCTCTTGTTATTGGATTCAGCCTGACCATTGCCTTGCGGGTTATATGGGGAAGAATAAGAAATCTGAATCCCATATTGCTGACAAAAATCAATGAATTCCTCTAAACTAAAACACATAGCATTGTCCACCACAATGGTTTCTGGACAACCAAATCTAGTCAACGTGTTTTTCATTACAAAATCAATCACAACCCTACTTGTGGCTCTTCTAGTTCGAATTGCTTCCACCCACTTGGTAAAATAATTAGTTTCCACTAGGATCCATGAATGACCTCCACTATATTTATTATGGATTTCACCTATGAAATCCATTCCCCGTTTCTAAAAAGGTGCCTCAACTGTAACAGGATTCAAGGGAAGATTTCCACCAAACTTTAACTTGCCTAAAAATATCTGACAAGCATCACATTTTCTAACATATTGGTGAGCATCCTTGAAGATTATAGGCCACCAAAAACTAGATCTGATAATCTTATGGGTAGTAGTCTTAGCCATGTAATGGCCACCACATATACCATCATGCATTTCTTTCAAGAGATCATCATACATGTCATGATCTACACATTTGAGAAACACTCCTTCATTTCTCCTCCACCATATTTGCATATCTAAGAGCGTGCAACTTTATTGTTCTCCTTTTATTATCACTCATGTCAGGGGGTAGCACCATCTACTGCAAGTATCCAATGATGTCTTTCTACCAATCAGAACAATCCATATCACAAATATAAGGTCTCTTCTCTTCTTCTAACATATCAATATGACTTACATCCAAATTGGTTTGAGCCATGAGTTTAGCAAGTCCTAGACCCCTCACCAACTTAGTAATATGGATGTCAATATTAAACTCTTGGATCTTTTTGATCCATCTGCATCTCCTCCCTAAGACTTCTTGTTGAACTAAAATGTCCTTCACAGTAGCACTTGGCACATAAACAACTATGGTTTCCCCTACCAAATAACATTTGAATGCTCTTACAGCTTTGACTAAAGCATAGGCTTGTTTCTCCATAATATCATATTTAAGCTCTGTTGCCTACAAGGACTTACTGAAAAAGGAATATGTTTCTCATAGCCTACTGAATTCTTGTACAATAGTACTACAACAATAGTGTTATAAGAAGCAAAGGAGAAAATCTGAAGTGGCTTAGTATAATCAAGGGTCCTCAAAATGGGGCATCTTTAATAGCCTTCTTGATATGTGAGAAATCCCTACATGCTTCTTGAGTCCATTTGACTTTGGCTCCTTTCTTCATCATCTTTGAGATTGGAAAATTAGTCTCTACAAAATTTGTAACAAACCTCCTCAAAAAGTTCACTTGTCTAAAGAAAGACTGAATGCCCTTGACATTTTTTGGTTGAGGAACTTTATCAATTGCACTTACCCTTTCAGGGTCAATCCTAACTCCATCTTTAGAGACACTGTGTCCTAAAATATTTTATTCTGTCACCCCAAAAACACACTTCTTTGGGTTAAAGGAAACCCCATACTCTAGGTCTCTCACAAAGATCTTTTCAAGATGATCACAGTGTTGATCTTCTTTTGATGAGTAGGCAGTAAGATCATCTTGATAGATTTCCAAAAGCTTGTTTATAAAATCTGCAAATACCACATCCATAGCTCTTTGGAAAGTAGCTCCAGCATTTGTCAAACCAAAGGGCATCTTGACATACCCATAAGTTCCCTAGGGTGTGGTGAATGCAGTCTTGAACTATTCATATTCCTTGACATTGACCTAATTATATCCTGAAAATCCTCCAACATAGACATCATTTCAGACCCCGTGACTCTTTGCAACAATGCTTCCATGTTGGGAAATCCATAATTGTCCTTCAAAGAATTAACATTTATATTTCTAAAGTCTACACACAATCTAATATCTCCATTTTTCTTTCTTACTAGTACCAAATTGGAAACCCAAGTTGAATGCCTTACAGGGTTTATAATTCCAGAATCCCTCATCTTTTTTAACTCATCTTGCATCTTGGGTGCTAGAGTGGGATTAATAGGTCTTAACTTCTGTCTGAAAGGCTTAGTGCCTTCTTTTAATGGAATTTCATGCTAAAATAAATCCTCTTTATATGTCTTTAAATCATCATAAGACCATGTAAAAACATGTCTATATTTCCTAAGAATATTTACCAATGAATCTCTAAGGTTGGGGGAAAATATCTCACCAATATATACCCTTTTAGGATCTTGATTGGTTCCCAATTTTATCTCCTCCAAGTCTTCAGGTTTGTTGACCATGCTTCCTAATAAAGACTTATCTTTGTTATCAAAGAATCTCTCAAGTACAACCAAACCTTTGGGTACCTTATTTGACTTCAATTGGAGAATTTCCCTTCCAATAATATTATCTTTCCCATCTATGGTTTGCATAAAACCAGTAAATTCCATCTCTTTATCACCAAAGTTTGATTCACAAGATAGGAATCTCAAAATATCCATGTCATCATCAAAGACCTACCAAATTTCAACATTATTTGGAATGGATGGTCTAGATTGGATCTCTATACTAGAGATTCCTACAAAATTAATTTCTTTCGGCCTCAAGGCAATATTAGCCAGCAGATCTGCCATCTTGTTCTGACTTCTATCCATCCATTCAATGCCAAATGCATCAAAGTTTTCAATTTCATCCCAAACAACATTCCTATACTATTTTAGCCTTTGATTCTTTGAAGAATATCTAGATCTTATTTGAGAGACCACCAATTCAGAGTCCCCAATGACCTTAATACATCTGATCTTGTGTCTTGCAACTAATCACAGTCCTATTAGAAAAGCCTCATATTCTGCAATATTATTTGTACAATTAAATAGCAGAGAAAATGAGAACTTGTATGTTTTAGTACCACTGGGAGCTACTAGTAACACTCCTACACCAAATCCTTCTTTTGAGTTTGCACCATCAAAGTACATTGTCCATAAAACATTTTTATCTACAAGATTGTCTTTCTCCTCTAATAGCATCATATGTTTGACATCCTTCTCAATTTTACTGTCTTTCACTTGAAAAGACCCAATGTCAGTATCCAAGAAATAGTTCATTGCTTCATCTTCACTCTCCTTAATCATGTGAGGAGTTTCAACTTCTCTAGATGCCTTGACATTCTTACCAGCTATGTCAATTGTTGCAAAGGATAAATCACACTGGATACTCCCTCCTATTGAGGAACTATGTTTCCTAGATAGAAACATTCCATATTGAGGTGGAATGTCAACTACTAGAAAACTCGTTGTCAGTATCTTTTATGGAAGTGCTGAAAGTGTATAAGACAAAGCCTTAATAGTACTTATAATAGGAATTGTGCTTGAATTTGTTGCTTGACATCTCCCATGAGGAGTATCTACCTACAATCCCATTGATTTCATTATTTCTGCAGGCATGACTGTGTTTGATGCTCCTGAATAAATCATACAATTCTTGAGCATCTTACCATTAATAATTAATGTTAAGAAAAATGGATCCACAAATCCTAAAGGAGGAGTGATATTATTACTATTTAGGAAAATTTGAGGGATCTTAGAAACAATTTTATTCTGATTCTTTTCCCTTGGTATCAATCTTCTCCTTACTGCTCTTTTTCTTTTCATCCATTTTTTATTTCAAATCTCTTGTAGTAGAAATACTATTCATCCATGTCAAAGTTGTCTCCTTGTGTTCAGGAATCCTCATCATTTCTAAGAGTGGAACTCTGACTTCTATTTGTGAAATCAATTGTCCCATGTCAACATGAGTATACTTGATATAAACAATGTCTTGTTTGGTAATAAAAATACTTATATCCTCATTTTGAGTAGCCAAAATAGGATCAAATCCTTTAGCATCTTTTTGAATAGAAGAGGAATTCATCTCTGGTGTCTTTACTTTAATCTTATGGAAAATACTTGGTTTCTTAGTTTATCCTTTGTTCCTACCTTCATCTTTTTCATATTCTTTGTAGTTGTTTATTTCCTTGGTGTCAGCTTAGGACTTGCTTTTGCATTAGTAATAAACATACCAACTGGTGTACTAGTGGCACTATCAACTGACCTATTTCTTAGATTATACTTACTTTGTGCTTGAGCAACCATGTTCTCTATAATTCTAGCCCTTTCTACATTTGAAGGTCTTTTGGCCATAAATGGCTCTTTTGCTCTTGCAGAATTACACCTTATTTCATCAATGTCTACTTCCTTTTCCTTAGATGAAAGGAAATTTTTAGCTTCAACTTGATCATCAAACTCTTCTTCATCTGATGAAGACAACTCCTGACTTTGACCTTGGTCATCAGATTCTTCACTCTTGAAATCTACAGAATCCATTACATTCCCAACATCATCATATAATTCATCCTCCTCTTCATTTTCTTCTTGAGTCTGACTTGGATACATCTTCAAAGCAACGAAACGATTGGCAGGGTTATGTGGGGATTCACAATCATCACACTAATAATTATCACTACTCATATTAGCTGAATTTCTCTAAAGAGGATCAGGGGTATCTCTATTTGGCTTCTCTTTCCTTTGTGGAATAGTGGGATTTCCATCCTTCCATTGGGTATTTCATGGGTAATTCTGCATCCTAGACTGCTAACTAGAACTATTATAGGATTGCATGTTTTTATTTGGAGCTCTAGGATTCTTACTCTCTCCTGGATTTAGGTCTTTTATTGCATTAAAAATCTATTTCATATTGACCTCTTCCTTAGGCTTAGCATTTGAAGGTTTATACAACTCCTTTCTTCCAGATCTCCAATCATCTTTTCTACCCAATTTCCAGCATACCCTCCTATTTGTTTCTATATTGATAGTTTTTTTATAAGCATCTCTTATAATCCTTATATTTTTATCTCTTAGGAGGTATCCCATTTTAGAATCAAATGCATTAAGATAAGTAGCTAGAAAAAAAATTTCATCAAGTCTCGTAACTTGGAAAATTTTATGCATAGCTCTCTGAAACCTTATGTTGAATTCTACAAAATCTTCATTTTGGCTCTTTTTTATATTGTTTAATTCATTCAACATGAATCCTTCATTGGTCTTATCACCATATTTCTATTTAAAACAATCATTAATTCATCCATTAACCCTATAGAATTATAGGGTAACCCTTTGAACCAATCCCTAACATCCTCCACTAAGGACTGAACAAAAATTTTCATTAATACATTGTCATGCATAAATTCATAATCATCCATCATATTAGCAAACTTCTTTAAGATTTCTTCACATGTGATTACATTATTCCCAGAAAATCTAGGAAGCTTATCTCTAATGACACTTGGAACCTCAATAGGGTAACCATGAATATTATGAAAAGAAAATTGCATATACCTTTTTGCATGAGTAGACTATCCTTGAAATGTAGTGTTGTCTTGAGAAGTAGAGGCTTTATTACTTGATTTTTTAGATGCTCCAGCACCATGATGAATAGGTCTTGTTGTTTGTCTAATAAATTCAACCTTCTTCTTCATCTCCAAAGTAGCAGCCTCCAATTTTGCCTTTTCAAGATCTTTAGATATGATCTCCTTTTCAACCATTTCTCTTTCAAGATCCATGTCCAATTTGGACATCTGATCTACTAGAACCTTGAAATATTTGGGTTCATTTATTGCAACCCTACCAATATTTGTTTTCCCTTGTAGTTAGGGACTTGATGACTAATCACTTAATGAAAGGTTCCTCTTCAAAATTCTAAGGCTTTTCAACATAATTAATTTCCTCTAACTCTAACAATTTCCTCATTCTATGTTCAAGAAAAACTTGATTCTTCCTAATTTTATTATCCTTTTTCTTTTCACCTTTTTGTCTGATATTTACTTTCTCCTGGATTCTTCTTTCTACTACAGCAAGTTTAGAAGCCATACTATCAGGATCTAGAAGAGTAGAAATAGATTCTTCCTCCTCTCTTTCATCAGTTGAACTATAATCTCCATAAGTACCTAGTCTCTCATTTGAAACTTCCTCATATTCTAATGCATTTACTTCATGACTATGGTGGAATGGTCTTTCTTCCCTAATGTCTTCCCCTTGTCTTTCATCTTGAGGGGTATCTGTGGTATCCCTTTCTCTTCAAGACTAATATGACTTGGATTTAGTTGGGAAATCATTTCCCAACCTCTCTTCAGGATGTCTCTTTGACCAAGACCTAGTGCCTCTGTTACTCATATTGGAAAGTGTGTGACACAAAAACTTTAATAATTAGCACTGCTGTAGAGAAACCTCAGAGTCACCACCCAACACTTAGTTGGGATCACAACACTAACAAATATGAATAACCCTCAAATAGAGAACTCACAAGATAAAACAATGAGAAAGGTGAGTCTTGAATAACTCTATGCTTCCAATGATCAACTTTACTGGCCAATTATGGAAATTTATTGCACTGTCCCCAACAAAGTCACATCTTGTTGGTGTTTAAAACTATTATGCTATATAAATCCACCAATATTCCTTGAGACTGATGTTAGAAGTGGTTAGTTCCAAGTGTGAAAGCTCTGCAAGACAACTGGACCAACTATAGGGACAAGACTTCCCTCTTCACTTCTGGCTCTGCAAAACCAAGGTGGGTACACCTAATCCAAACTAACTCAGCTCTTTACAACACCTTTTACCTATAGATTATTAACAAAATATTGATGTTAAGAAAATACTAAATTCCAACCTAGCATTCATTGACTCTTCACTACCATGAGTGGAATAAGAAGAATAACTATAACTATAAAGAACTTGTGAATGAGTTTGATATCAATTTTAGGGACAAAACATAGCCAAACCATTCAGATATGTACCTCAATAGAAATACTAATTCTAGATCAATGTCTTATCCATTGGGATAAATCCTAAATACAATATTGAAACTGAAATACCTTATAGGAAAATATTCAAAGCCATGAAAATAAGAATTCTCAAAATCACACACTATAAGATCCTCTAATAGATATCTAGACATAATCAATGTAATATCCAAAAGAATTAGTTTGACCTAAAATCAAATACCTAAGGAAGACACATATGCATAAGCAAGAATTATACAGTAAGTGGGTATGTGCAGGATCATGGTATGCCAAACTAGGCCTTAAATGGCAATGAAAATTTAGAAAATCAGGGTTATGAAAGTTGACATAACAATTTGGACAAGTTACCAATCTTATATCAAAAATGTGTAAGAAGAGAATCTGTATAAAATTAAATCTAGTTTCAAAGCTACTATCCCTTATTTAAAACAGAAATATTCTATATGGTGAAATTTCAAATTTCAATCCAGTAGTATGAAAATTTCAGGAAAAAGATAAGAAGAAGGTGTATGTCTGACCACCTTAAACACAATCAAATGATAATATTTGTTTACAATATTCTAGATATAAGTAGTAGAATCATGTTCAGATGTGACACATATTTTTTTGTAATTTTTTTCCAAGTAAATAATTAATTATGATTTTTCTACTACAAATTTTCCAGAATATAAAAAATCTCATGTCTGACCACCTTAACTTAGTTTAAAATTCATCAAATTGATTTTTTTTAAGTTTTTAATTGTAGTAGGAAAAGCATAGAATGTGACTCATGTTTTGGATTTCAAATATGTTATACTATTTGAAATTTATAGTTATTTTTTAATCAGTCTATCAATCAGGACTAAAAAGATAAGAAGTAGGTGTATCTCTGACCACCTTAAACACAATCAAATGATAATAATTTTTTACTAGATTATAGATATAAGTAGTAGATTAATGTCCAGATGTGATGATATTTTTTTATAATTTGTTTCCAAGTAAATAATTAATTATGATTTTTCTTCTACAACTTTTCCAAAATATAAAAACTCTCGTGTCTGACCACCTTAACTTATTCTAAATGTCATTAAATTGAATTTTTTTTTTTTCTTGTAGTAGGCAAAGCATAGAATGTGACACATGTTTTAGATTTAAAAAATGATATACCATTTAAAAGTTATAGTTATTTTTCAATCAATCTGCCAATTAGGACTTCTTTTTCACATTGCCACTTTTTGCCATACCATGATCCTGCACATACCCAAGTCAGAAAACTTACAACTCAGTGAATAACACAAAGGAGAGACTTAATTATGAGAAAAACATATATTGAACTGATTCCTAATTTCGTATGAAGAGGAGATATACAATATGACAATATGAAAAGATGAAAGAACTTTCAATTCTGTCTTGACACAATCTAAAACTACATTTTCTATGTCCTAGACTGGAAACAAAATAGAAGCCTAGTGCTCTTGAATATTTCTCCCAATTCTCCACCCCCTTAAATGGTCTTGAAAATTCCTTTATAATAATAGGAATGCAACAAGCATCTGACCATTTAGGGTTAGGGTTACAACCATAAAAATGCAGGCATTCAATTCTGAAAACAAGTTGCAACCCTAAAACTTCCCTTTGTCCTATGAAAATCTGATATAGAAACATCAACAAAACTCCCTTGGATGTCAATATAGTACTTATGATGTCAAAAAGAAATCAAAGTTATGACATCAAGTAATTCTCTCATTAATGAAGAAAAGACCAGGTGGTTCCAAGAAGAAATAATCTAATCATAAACCCTTATTTCATCACTTCAGACATAAATACGCCTAGAACTATCAAATCTCCATCCAAACATGGCTCTACAGGTGTGAAAAAAATGACCCAAAAGATTAGAGTAAAACATTAATGGCACGCTGAGACAAAACATTTGATGTCTGGTATCAAAATCCTAAAGAAAAAGATTTAGAAATTTGAATTTATGTTGAAACGGTCATAGGTGGCACCAAAAATGACATCAACAGTCAAAATCTCAACTTTATCAGCTTTTAAAAAAATAGTCATTGATATGCTTTATTCGTTATCCAGGCACTTTAGGAAACTCACTTTAACTAACCCAGACTTCAACCATGGTCTATCACGAGACTCAAAGATAACATAGTCACTAAATCGCCAGATTCATTTCCTAACCCTTGGTTTATCACGCGATTCAATGCCAGCCGCACATCTTGTCTTTCATCTATGGTCTGCGCTAAGTCACTGAATCACTTAAGACTTTGCCAAATTATTCTAAGATTCATGACAAGCACCATCACTTGGGCCCACCAATTTCCACCTGTCAATTTGTTATTTGTTCTTGGCCTCGATACTACAGGTTCCACCTGGTCACTGATCTAGACACGCGTCAAGTATTTTGCTACCGCGTGATGCATATCTTCCTTGCATCTTTCCTTCATGTGATGGAAAAATACCATTAGATCTTGATTTTCCTTTATCATTCCTTTCTATTCACTACCACGCGTCACCCTCTATCTTGATCTATCTTTTTGGTCCCGCTAAGCCATTCTATTGACTGTGCCACTTGGAACCATCTTAATCATTGTGACCTTTATTACATGTCCACCCAACTTGGCACCGCCATGTCTCAAATTTTCCAACTGTCACACCCGCACCATTGCATGATCTCACTGGACCTGTGATGACTTGAATTACACCATTGTGTGATCTCACTGGACCTGTGATGACTTGAATTACACCATTGCACCTTGCTTCCACCTGGCGATCCTCAACCACGTCACCTAAGCATTCCCTGACACGGGCCCACCAAAATATCCTTTTTTTATCCAACTTGACCGCCTACATCACCATTTGTTTGCTGAACCATCTCCCAAAAGGCACGTGCCTTTTAGGAACTTAAATATTTAGTGTTGGGATATAAAAATATGAAATTTCTTCAGCGCACGACCAATGTGGGATAAAAGACCTAGGGCATTTTGAACAAAAAATGAACCAGCAAAGGCACAAAGACCAAATTGACTATTTTGACTCCACAGAGGTGACCAAAAGGGAAAAAAATATGACCACAAAAACCCTCTACAACCCTTTCACATGAAAAATAGATAGGAAACACTCAGACACCAGTGAGAAACCTCAAGTAGCATCACCGAGCGGCTTGAGCAGCACCACCGAGCAACATAGTGTAAAACGAGCACTAGTGTAAACCAAGCACCTCATCTTAATGCCTTTTCACCATCTTTGGTTGCTAGTGTCTTGGTCAGATTTCTACAGGGTTTCAAACTACCTCAATACACACTAAACTGAAAAAAATGCAACAAAACAACTATGGTGTTTGTTCACCGAATTGACCTCGGTCATGACAAGAGTGGATGAACAAACAACTAGAGTTTAGGAAAAATGACCTAACAGGACTATGTCAAAAAAAATTGACCTTGTCCAAGAAAGTTGACCTACTCCTAGAGACTCTGAATCTAGTGAATTATGTAAAGGATCTGCCGCTAGTTCTAAAATTCTTGAAATCTGGATCTGAAACTTTGAAAACTTGTTACCGCACACAAGAAGGGGAAAAGGTTTTTGAAAGGGTTTTTACTTTGTCAATTCCTTGTGTAGGCATCAACCTTTAAATGAAATATAAATTACATAAGGAAAGTAATATAAAGAAGATAAATGTTATTTTTACCTTGCACTAAAAACCCTCATGGATGGATGTAGGAGTCAGTCAAATCCATGAAGATTCTTGAGCTTTTTGTTTGGAATGTTTTTTAGAATTAAGGATTCCTTCACAAATGCATGGATCTACACTTGCCAAATCCTAGATCTTTAATGAGTGTATTCTTGAAATCTTGAATGGAGAAGAGGACTATATCTTCTTGCTTGCTTGAGAATTATTCTACTTTTCCATTATGGGAGAGAAATTTGCATCATTGAGAGAATATTTCCTTTTCTTGAATAGAATAGAACTTGAAGATCTTGAATTGAATGCTTTCCTTCAAATCATGAACCCAAATCCTCAATTAGCTTGATTTCTCTTGCTCTTGAAATCATCAATGAATTGCTTGCACAAATATTGCATAATAATGTATTTTAGATTATAATGGATAATGGATGTCAAAATGAGAAAAGAAGACCCCCTTTTATACTCATTTTAGGATCTAATATTGTCTGGTCTACCACAAATAAAGATCAGGAAGAAAAACCTCTACATTGGGCTTGAAGCCCACTTAAGAACAATTCCCTAGGACAAGATCAAATTGGGTCAACCTAGTCTAGGACAAGGCCGACTTAGTTAAACCTAGTGATGGCATTGTTAAATTCAAAGAAGATTTGGGTCTTGGGAAGTGTGAAAAGTTTTTGTGAGAGAAAATGAAAGATGTGGGAAATCAAGAATAAAAACATTTAGATCTTGAAATCACTAAATTAGGGTCTAATAGGTCCTAAGGAATCCAATAATGTGTGATAGATGTTAGGAATGAGGTGTCTGAACCTTGGATAATTCCTATTCTTATTATTTGTTTTGTAAAATGTATTTTCTTGCAAATAATGTAATTAAGTGTGAGTGTACATGTCTAGTTGGCATGTTGATGTGTCACTCCACTTGATGTGTTGGCATCTTGAATTGTGTGTGAGGAGATCATGGCTAAAATGGTTATGACGGATTCCTATGACATGTAAGAGCTATTTCTAGGAGATTTTAATGACAGGTGAAGACATGCAAGACATGTGGCAACTGATAAAGTTGAGTACTTTACACTCTTCCACAATCATGGGGTTCAGAGAATGGTAAAACTCTAATACAGCTATCCTTGGAAGTTGCCCTAAAAAGGAAAGCACATGATATAAGTATTTTTTAGGGTTACAAGAAAGGATACGAAAAGAGTGTATTGTTGGTATGATCTGGTGCTCCTGGATTTGTCTTATAGTATCGATTGTCTCCTAAAAGAACTTGCATTGCAAGTGTGTTGTAACCGTTGTGTTGAAGATAATACATTGTGCAGGTTTTGGAGTGCTGGGGTTTTTTACCGAAAGGTTTTCCCCAGGGTAAATCATTTGTGTCATTCTCTATTTTCTATATGCATGGTATGTGGCTACAATATCATTGTTAAAGTAGTTAACAAATCTGAAATTGTAAGGATTTAAAAGAATTTTAACAATACTTTCCTATAAAGATTAGTGTAGGAAGCTATTTCCGCACCTGAGTTTCCTTACAAGTGGTATCAGAGCCTAATCAACTTTTGATCCTAGTTTTTGGGTAGGGTTTTTTGAGCTAATCTCAAGTTGAGTGGGATTTTTTTGTGCAGAGCATTCTGAATCTTATTTGCAGATTGAGATGGCTGGTTCCTCATACAGTAGAATGGAGGTGGAGAAATTTAATGGCATGAATTTCGAGTTGTGGAAACTCAAGATGGAAGACATGCTTGAAGACCGTGATCTATGGGAGGCTACTTCACTTGATGTGAGACCTGTAGCGATATCTCAAGAGGATTGGGAGATCAAGGATCGGAAGGCTAAGGGTCTCATCAGACTCTGTCTAGCAGATGTCATTCTTCTGAATGTTCTTGATGAGACTACAACAAATTCTTTGTGGACATGGCTTGGGTTTGTGTATCAGGCCAAATATTTGGTGAATAAGTTGTTCCTGAGAAAGAAGTTGTATTCTTTAAGAATGGAGGAAGGTGGATCTATAACTAATCATCTCAAGGCATTCAATTTAATGATTGCACAGTTGGCATCATCCAGTGCCAAGATCAAGGAGGAGGATCGATGTATGACCCTGCTTTGTTCCTTGCCGGATTCATGGGACCATCTTATGATGGCTCTCAGAAGTACTATAGTCACATTTCGTATGGATGATGTGGTGTCTTCACTTCTATCTGAGGAGATGTGAAGAAAGACTTTAGATTCATCTAAGGAAGCCCTTGCTGTTTGTGGGAGATCCAATGACAAAGGAAAGCAGAATGACAATAAGTCAAAGAAGGGCAGATCCAAATCCCATGGGAGTTCTAAGACTCCTGAAAATTCCAAGGAAAAATTTTGGAACTGTGATAAATCTGGGCACTTCTGGAGGGACTGCAAAGAACCGAAGAAGCGAAGAAGAAGAAGAAAGGCTTAGATTCAGGTTCTAAAAAATCTCAAGAAGATGGAGATGCTTTTATTGTAGCTTTGGCAGCCCATGCATCCAATGATGTGTGGTTAGTAGACTCGGGTGCTTCTTTTCACATGACCTCTCATTGAAATTGGTTCTCAAAATATGAAGAGTTTGATGGTGGAAAGGTGTACTTGGGTGATGATTCTCACCTAAAGATAGTTGGATGTGGAAGGGTCACTATCATATTTCCTGATGGATGAGTAAAGGGAATCAACAGAGTTATGCACATTCTGGGTTTGGCACAAAACCTATTATCTGTAAGTATGTTGAATGATGTAGATGTACAAGTTGTCTTTTTGAAAGATGGATGCAAGATGATGAGAGGTTCTATGGTTCTCGCTAAAGGTACTAGGAGAGGTACTTTATTTCAGCTTGGTGCATGCATTTCTCAGTGCAATAGTTCTTCTGCTTCAAAGAAGAGAGTGGCTATCACTTCATCCCCACCATCTGAATGAGTAGTAAAGAAGACTGTGGCAATGGGTTCTGATGGTAGTGCAGTAAGTGTACCTAAGGGTGTAAACACTTTGGAAGGCAAGCTTCCTGTAGAAAAGACAATGGTGTAGCATATGAGATTTGGCCACATTGGTGAGAAGGGTCTTAGGACCTTGAAAACTAAAAATTTCATTGAGGGCCTAAATGATTGTAATCTCGAATTTGATTTCTGTGAACACTGTGTTTATGGTAAGCAAAATCGTGTTAAGTTCTACTCTAGTTCTCACAAGTCTTCTGGTATTTTGGATCTTATTCATTCTGATGTATTTGGTCCTATAAAAGTCCCTTCTATCTCCAGTTCTGTATATTTTTTATCTTTTATAGATGATTACAGTAGAAGGACTTGGATATATTTCCTGAAAAGTAAGACACAGGTTTTTAGTCGGTTCAAGGAATTTAAGGCTCTCGTGGAGAATTAGACTGGTAAAAGAATCAAGTGTGTGAGAATTGATAATGGTGGTGAGTTTTTTTCCATAGAGTTTGAACAGTTCTATAAAGAACAAGGAATCAAGAGACATAAGACAAATCCTTACACCCCGCAGCAAAATGGAGTTGTAGAGAGAATGAATAGGACACTGATGGAGAAAGCTAGGAGTATGCTTAGTGGAGTTGGTTCAGAACAAAGGTTTTGGGCCAAATTTGTGGCCACTGCTTGCTATCTAGTTAACAGATCTCCTACATCATCTCTTGTTGGTAAGACACCCATGGAGGTGTGGTCTAGTAAGAAGCCTTCAATTAGACATCTTCGTGTTTTTGGTTGTGAAGCTTATGCACATATTCCAAAGGAGAAAAGAT
>MU223602.1:1493543-1508404 GCA_018584345.1 Thuja plicata | reverse complement strand
AGTTAACCAAACTCTATCTCCTCTTAACCAAATAAAGAGGTGGAGTTTACTGTGGATCTCTCCTGTTTCTTTTGATCACAACCGTTCATCTCCCCATCTCTGGGATTGATCTCAACCACTCATTTCATCAGCAATTCCTATATAATAAACCCTTCATAAGCATTTGAAGGATCTAGGATTTCAAGATTCAAGCGCCATTACGCTGTCAACATTCAAAGCCATCTTGCGATCACACACACACTTTGCAACTATCAACATCTCGACGCTTCTCAAGTCATAGACGCTGCCCAGCCAATACTGAGCATCAAGAACAGCATTTCGAAAGGAGTAGAGAGAGACAATAGAAGCTTCAAGCTTCGAAGGGTTTGCATTCATTTGTCTTCCTTTTCGTTGTTTGTACATTTTATTGCTTATGTTTCGATTATTCGTTTAGTAGTTATTGCGTATTAGATTTGCATGCACTTGTGAACCTTGGATACTAACCCCTTCCCTTGGAAAGTTGTGGGAAACCAGAGAGAGAGGCGTACACTTCTACATACACCATTAGCCACAATTTGAAAGGGAGAGCTTTTTTCTCTGAATATTCTATTATTTATTTCCTTCCATATTCTCCAAGTGAAGTGGGGTAGAATAAGCTTCCAAAGATCTTTGGCTTCCTTAGCCTTAAGGGGACAGCTCCATTGTTTAACCATGTCCTGGAAGTTAAAAGGATTGGCCCACTCCAGATTAATGACATTAAGCACTGAGTTCCAAACTTTAGAGGAGTAGGGACAATGTATCATTATGTGATTACCATTTTTAGTTTCTGAGCAGTAGAGGATACATCTATTAGGCATACTAATGCCCTTTTTCAAAGATTATCCACTCTAAGGATTTTATTCTGAACAAGAAGCTAGAAGAACATGTTAATTTTACGAATAAGGTTGTTGTTCCATACCTTACAGCTAGGAGAGCAGTTATCCTTTCGGTGTAGAAGGGAAGAAGCAAAAAAGACAGAGAATTTTCCATTAGCTTCCAGTCCCCAGATCAAAGAATCTTCTTTATTAGGTCTAATAAACTAGGGGGACAGAGATTTGTTGTCCAGGTGGAGTGAATCATCAAAGGAGCTTAGGTCAACCCATTTATGATTGATCTAGAAATCAGAAACCTTCTCTCCAACAATATCAATACAATCCACCATCGCAGGCCTCCATTCCTGTTTTTCACTTAAAGCATCTTCCTTCAGCCAGTTGTCTGTCCAAAAGTTTATTTTCCTGCCATTTCCCAGCTTCCATCTAGCCCCCTTACTGATAAGATCCCTACTTTTTCTAATACTAATCCAAATAAAAGATCCATTAATCTCTGAAGGGTCCCTTAGCACTTCCTCCAGAGAGGTTAAGTGGTACTTTCTCTTGAAGATAGTATTCCATTCCTTCTCTTCTTCAAAGATTCTCCAGCATTGTTTTTCTAGTAGAGACTTATTTGCATTATTGATACTTCTTATTCCAAGCCCTTCCCATTTCTTGGGTTTACACACCACCTCCCAAGCCATAAGGCTTAACCTCTTCTTCTCTTCCACTCCGGAACAAAGAAACCTTTTCTAAATTTTTTCAATCAAGCCAGAAAATTTCTGAGGAATTTTCAAAAGGCTCAGGGCATAAACTAGAAGATTTTGAAGGGTGGATTTTAGAAGTTGGACTTTACCAGCTTGGCTTCGGGTAGCACCTTTCCATCCAGCTAACTTATTATGAAATCGGTCAATAATGCTATTCCAAAAGACATCATCAGGTTTAAGGAACAGGGGGAGACCCAAATAAATAGAGGGAAGCTTCCCTATCTTACATCCCAAAATAGAGGAAATCTTCCTTTGTCTAACTTTAGGGGTGTTACAAAAAAATAAAGAACTCTTCTCCCAGTTAATAGATTGACCTGAAGCTTTAGTGTAATTATTCAAAACCTTTTTCATATTCCTGGCTTCCAAAATAGAAGCTTCTCCCATCATAATAGTATCATCCACAAATTTCTCATGAGAGCATTTATGTTGAGCCGAAGAAGGTTGGAGACCAGATATCTGACCAGAAGAAACCATGCTTTCTATTGATCTCCCAAGACTTTCTGCCATTATAGCAAAGACGATGGGGGAGATGGGGTCACCTTGTCTAAGCCCTCTGGAGGGATGGAAGAAAATGGAGGATCCTCCATTAACAAGCACCGAAGAAGACATAGTAGTGACTAATTGGATTATCAATCTTATCACATCATTATCAAATCCAAAGGAACTAAGAATTTTAGACAGGAAAGACCAATCCACTCTATCATAAGCTTTGGACAAATCCATTTTCATAAAAAAACCCTAATTTTTAGAGGCTTGAAGGGAGTGAATGTTCTCATGCACAACCATTATAGAATCAAGAATTTGTCTATCTGGGACAAATCCATTTTTTTGAGGTGATATGAGGCTTGGCAGTAAACTCAATATTCTTTTCATCATAACCTTTGAGATGATTTTATAGAGAGAATTGCAAAGGCTTATGGAACGAAAACCATCCACCATATCTGCTCCATGTTTTTTAGGGGTGAGAGCAATAAACGTTGAGTTGATTTCTTTGAGGATAGATTTAGTACCATAGAATTCTTTAACCACAGAGCAAACATTTTTCCCAACAATGCTCCAAAATTGCTAGAAAAAGAACATCTGAAACCTGTCTAGGCTAGGAGATTTCTCTCCTTCAAAGGAAAGGACCGCCTTCTTGATTTCAGCCTCTGAGGGGATAGCTCTTAAGAGGGCATTAGCATCAAATTCCAAGATGTGTGGAATAGAAGATAGTAATTCCCTCTGATCTACCATGTCTATGCTATGATCTTTAGACAGTAAAGAAGCAAAATAGCTCACCATTTCTTTCCTAATATCATCTTCTTTGGTTATTTTTCCATTTCCGGTAGATAGTGAATGGATTATGTTAATAGCCTTATGTTTTAGAGAAGTGATGTAAAAAATCTTGTGTTCTTATCTCCTGCTTTAAGCCAGAGGGATCTAGATCTCTGTCTCCAGAATATTTCTTCTTTTGCAATGATATTATGAAGACCAGCAAGGGTTGTATTATCTTGGCTTCTCAGAGTTTCAGTTAACCCATTCCTTTGGATATCCTCCTGAATTTCTTTTAGTTTCATTTGAGATTTAATTTTAGCTTTGAAGATATCACCATATATGTGCTTGTTCCAGTTTTTAATATTAGTTTTAACGTTGGCTAGTTTCTTGACCACTTTTAACATTGTAGTTCCTTCCACCTCAATACTCCACCACTCGCTAATTTTATTTTCCATATCAGGATGGTCTAGCCACATCTTCTCAAATCTAAAAGGAGCATTTCTTTTTCCAACAAATAGAGAAACATTGAGATAAATAGGGAAATGATTCGATCCAATTCTTAAGAGGGAGGAAAGAGCACATGAAAACTTAGTAAACCATTATGGATTTATCAGCGCCCTATCCAGCTTAACTTGAATTAGGTCCTCTCCAACCTTGCAGTTGGACCAGGTGTAGTTTATTCCTTCCATCTCAACATCCATCAGCCCTTCATTAATAATGAAATTCATGAAGTCAACTCTGCTTTCCACTTGGGAAAGATTACCTCCTTTTTTATCTTCCTGCTTTAGAGGGGTATTGAAGTCTCCCATTAGAATGAAATTTTTATCTCTTCTTCCTTCCATCTTCTCATACAAATTCTTCCATAGCTTACTTCTTCCTATCTTAGTATTTGGGGCATACATATTGATAAGAGTCCAGGATCAATTATCCTTTAAACTCCTTATGGTCACAATAATAAATTTTTTATCTTCTTTGAGGAGCTTACATTCATAACAAAATTGGTTCCAAAAGATTTCCAGACCTCCCGAAGCCCCTTCTGAGCTGCTACCGATGCATTTTCCATTTTTAACCATCTTCATTTTTTGAATCTTATCTTTGCTCATTTTAGTTTCTTGAATCAACAAAATATCAGGTTTAGAGTCTCTAACTAGATTCCTAAATACATCTTTCTTATGAGGACTATTAAGTCCTTGAATGTTCCATGAGATGATCTTCATTTAAGGATTGGGGTACAAAATTGATGGATAGTAAGTTGTTTTCCATTAGCTATGTTCTGCTTAGCTTCCTCCTCCCTTTGGGTTTTTTATGATCTTCTTCCTTTTTCTCCCTTTGGGGTACCAATATCATCTTTATGTTGTCTAGTTTGAACTCCTAGTTTTTGGCCTCCTACCTTCTTGTTTTATTTCCCCATAGATGAACTCTCAGCTTTCTTTCTAGAGCTCAAGTTTGGTTCAAAGATCATTTGCCTCCCTTCAGGGGATTTGGGACTTTTCTTATTTTTTCCCTTCTTTGAACCCACAGTTGACCATGACTTATTCTCTGCATCTTCCTCCTCCTTCTTCTATTTCTCATTCTGGTATGTTTTTATTGGAGTGTCAACTTTACTTTCCCTGATTAGGTCATTTGATTTCTTCTAACTTGCTTCTGAGTAGTGATTTTCCTTTACTACCATCTCCTTCTCTACTTCCTAATGCTTCTCTGATTCTTCTCCATTTTTCCTATTTTTCTTTGTCTTCTATTCTTTTATTTTCCCCTCTTTCAACAACTATTGGAGAAACAAAGGGAGCAATCTTTTCATTTTCTTGGACTTATTCATCATTTTTATTTTTCTGGGAGACATCATCCTTTCCTTCTAGCAAGGTCGGGGTTTCCAAAATTTCCTTAGTCTTTCTTTTCCACTCCATTCTTTTTCCTTTGGTTTGCTCCTGATTCTTCTTTTTTTCCTTTTGGGGTTTCTGAGGGCAATGTTTTGCCCAATGGCCCGATTTCTTACAAGTGAAATAGGCAAAGGGCATCGACTCATATTCTATCTCTTGAAGCCATGTCCCCAATTTTGACTTCAGAGATATAACCTGGGGGAGGTCGACATTCTATTGAATGTTAACACATATTCTAGCATATACTTATCTAGTTCTGGCTTCAATCATTGGGTCGATAGATAGAAGTTCCCAAAAAGAGCCAGCAATGGCTATTAAGATATCTTCATGCCATTATTCCAATGGCATTCTAGGAAGACGGACCTAGACCGACACCGCCGTGAAAAAACTTTTATTATAATCTAGACTCATAGTCCACTTTTGCAGTGCTAGAGAGGATTTACCCATCATCCAGGGTCCCCCACATAAAAATTTTGAAAGAGCTTCCCCACTTGAGAACAAAAAGGAAAAAAAACCTTTTGGCATTGCCGCTACATCAACTTGGCCTTTCAACCTCCATTTTTTATCTACAAAAGATCTAACTAGATCAATATTTGGCCTTGGGCCCAAACATTTTCCTACCAGGGTAGAAGCCATGATAGAAATAGTATGTTCAACTAACTGATCTGGTATCTTAATACCAATCTCTCCTTTCAATGGGTCCAATAAAATATCCACTTTGGGGAAGATAGACTTACCCGATGGTTTTATGCCAAAGAGGCCCACCCACTTGCCTTTCCCCAAATTCGTGGAATGATCATGTGACTTTTCTTGGGACAAATCTTTTCCATCTTTCAAATTTTTTGAATTTTTTGCGTCTGGTCCCATATCTGACCCATTGTCCCCACTAGATAGAATCAGCGATGATTCTCCTACCTTCTCTGCTGATCTGACAGCATTCTCATCTCCTTCCTTCAAAGATCCCATAGTAGAATCATCAGCTTCCAGCTTCCCTCCAGAAATAGAATTCAAAATTTGAATTCCCTCTTCCTCTCTCTCTCCTCCTCCTCCTTCCCTCTAGCACTGCATGTGTTTTTTTTGTTACTAGGAGTGATAGATAGATATTGTAAAATAACAGCTAGTAAATCATGATCAATATCAATAGTCTCATACATGTCATCAGAATCACTAGCATGAATATCATTGTTAGCATCATCATCAAGAGTATCTTCTTCATCTAGACTAATTGTAATAGAATCCAAGATACAAATTGCATTTTCATGTTTGTTCATCTTTAGTTTGTTTAAATCTAATTCCTTCATTGGTTCAAGCATGCATTAGTCAAAGGTAAGCATAGCATGAGGATGTGTATGAGGTGAAGCAATATTTTGATAAGCACTTTGATGGTCTCTAGCAATACGCTTGCGATAATGATCATGAGAATGATGGTTTCATTTGGTTTTTCTATAAATCTGGGTTAGGATAGGATAAATACACTTTGAGTCTTTTTCTTCTTTAGGAGGAATAAATGAAGGAACCACACTAGGTTGAAAGATGGGTTAAGAAGTGTAATGTAAGAAAATGTAATGGATAAATATAAGATGTGAGGGTTGTGTAGTGTATATTTTTATATGTGAATGGATGATTGTTATGTGTAAGAAAGATAAGATGTTCCTTCTAACCTCAAATACACAAAGGAATGATCTAAATTGATTAACCCCAAAGGAAGGATCAATACATAAATGAATCAATTGATTGGAAATGAGAATAAAGAGGACCTTAGATTCCATTTTATAGAAGAGAATGTGTGATAGATTTAGGAAGGTTAAAAACTTTAATTGAAATGAATTGAAGAAAAGTACAAACCTAAAAATGCTACAGATCTGAAGAATGTTTTTTTCGAGTGTCTACATTGAGTTTTTGGAAAATCTACAACCAGATCTAGAAGAGAAACACAAAGACGAAGAAAACCCAAAAAAAAAAAATTGATCTGGCTTAGTTCTGATTTTGACCCAAAATTGAATGTCACCTTTGACCCAAAATTTTTGATTCTAACCCAGAACAAAATGTCAATTCTGACCCAGAAATGAATGTCACCTTTGACCCAAAATTTATGATTCTGACCCAAAATCTTTGACAGAAAATTTGTTTTCGAATCTTGATAGTTTGCCAAAAAGGGTATCTAAATCGACACTCCAATTCTCTATTCCAAACCTGTCCCTGCAAGAAAAAATGGTTTGTTTTTTGGGGGGAGGGTTTTTCCTTAGTCAAACCCCAACTTAGGAATTAACCTTGAAATCAATAATTGAAATAGAGAATGCTAGCAAGTAGTAGAAGCAAATCTAATAATGAAGCTATGATAATAGATATGCACTTGTATTTTGAATGTAAACAAGTATGTAAATATGAAAGCTTGGAATCAATATTAGAAACCATAAACCTCCATGATTGTATGCTTGGAATCCACCTTGAAGGAATAATGAATGATTCTTGAGGATGCACAAAGGATCTTGAAGGAAGATCACACCACCATGATGGATAGATCTAGGGCTTGAATGCTTAAACCAAATTCCTTCAAAGTCTTGAATTCTTGAATCCTTGATCTTCAATGGAGAACTTGAATGATTGAGAGGATGACTTGAAAACATTGATTGAACCTTGAAATCTTGAGAACATGTAGAATTCTTTCTTAGTTGATCATTGATGATTATGCTTGGTTAGATAGTTAGAGAAAATGAGAGGAGAATGCTTCTTTATATATGAATCTAGGGAAAAATCTTCTAGAGATGCCTACATAGGAGAATTAAATTCCAATCAGACCTATATCCCTATAAGAGGACCTATATTAAATATAATTTAAGAGTCATCGCTTCAGAACCCAAAACAATTGACCCAGAAGTGGGAAATTAACTTTTAATGACCCCTGATAGTCGACAAACTTTCAAATTGGAAAGGGAGACCTGGGTCAAAATTGAGGTCAACTTTGAACCAGGGAGTTAGAACCCCTAGAAAATGTACCAGATGGGATAGATAGTGTCCGAAAAGGCCCAATTAGGATCCTAAACAGGCACAGAAGTAGGAGAGGGTGCAGAAATGAGGGGACAATATGATGATGGTCAAAAGAACCCCCTAAGGAGGGATAAACATTCTTAACATGGAAGTGCTTTCATTTTAAGATGATACAAGAAGTGTGTGTGTATAAGAAATAGGAAGGGGAGGTATAGGTAGTGTAGGAAGAAGTCCACGTCCATGGAAAAGAGATGGAACATCCATAGGTTTTCTAAGTTCACAAATATTTTGAACCTTGTAGGCTTGGTATGATCTAAAGATATGGTCAGGATGGGTTTGAGTTGGTTGAGGAAAAGAAGGATAAAATAAATCAAGGTAAACTAAGTCACAAGGCATGGAAGGGTGATAAAGACTATGGTGAAAAATCATGATTTCTTGATTATGAGGAAATTTAACACATTTATGAATAGGAGAAGCCACAACTTGCATGGAGCAAAGATAGGGAAGACCAAGTTTGACTTGAAATTGATAAGAAGTTAGAATTAAAGTGAAGGTAACATCTAAATTTTTACCACCAACTTCAACATGGAATGAAATAGAACCATGGGAAGGATAAAGGAAACCATTGTGAGCCTGAATCATAACATAAGATTTAGCATAAAAATAATTTTGTAATTGTTTACTATGAAGATGTTCTTCAGTTATCACATTCCCATGAAAGTGGGATCAACAAGGGTGCCACGAGTATGAACTTCATTAACCTTTGCAACAATATAGAGAGAGGACCATCAAGTGTTTTAATTGTCTTAGTAGGGTCAAAGGTAATGCAAGGAGAAGATAATGCACTGGTAACAAGAAGGTTGATCAATAGTACTGGTTGAATGGGATGGAAAAGGATTAGTAAAGATTTGCAATTTTTTGTTAGGAGGTGCAAAAAATTTGTTTCCTTGATCATGGTCACCACCAACATATATATCCCTAGAATAAATAAGGTCTTGGATAACAGTTTTCAAGTAAAAACATTTTTCAATATCATGACTAGGATGATGATGATATTGGAAAAAAGCTTTGGGATCAAAGTATTTGGATTGAGGTTTAGAAATGTCAATGGGTTTATAGGAGGAAATTGTTAGTAATAACCAAGGGGGGGGGGGTGAATTAGTGGCCTCAAACAAATTATCCTTCAAACATTAACCACCAATCAAATAAACCTTAGATTATTAAGTCCCTACAAGATGCATGCCATGAAACACTTATAATGATTAACTGTCTGTCGGTTTTCCTTGTCTGTCCTTATTCTCCTTGATTATCGATAAGCAGTATAAATATTTACCGAAACTCAGTAAATAAGCAGAGTATACCGATCAACATAATGTTAACTATATCAGATACAAAACAATAAAGAAATGACTCATACACACATATAACACATGGATTAAGGGAAAAACCACTGGGACGGGTACCCCAAATTTTTACTCTTCTGAAGTGAGACATGTTAGGAGCCAACCCTGTTAAAGGTTACAAACACACTGTTAGGTGTGACCTTGTTAGAGGATTTTAGACATATAGGTTGTCACTTAGTATCGGGCATCTAATGCTTCTATCCTTGAATCAACCTCTCTCTTAGAATCTCAATAGGCATCGGGCATATCCAATTCTACTTTCATGAATCAACCTTTTTGGCACTCCTTGGTATGTACCTCAATATATAGAAGACAGTTAAGTCCTGCTCTATTAAGAGACTTGATGCTTCAATGGTTAAACTGAAACAATATGACCTGTTTCTAATGAAAATTGAATTGCAGATTTTTAGATCTATTTAAGTACATTACCTCTTTGATCAATGTATCAATTCAATTCTTTTGTGCTCCACACTTTTATCTCTGTGATGTTGTGCTCGCTATTCTTCGGTGTCTGCAGAATTCCTTAGCTCTCCTTCAACTTGATTAATCAGCACTGCTTGAAGTTGTTCTTCATCAGTTTCTCTTCAGCATCCTCTTTCATTCACTCCCCTTAATCCCTTTTTCATGAATGTGATATTGAAAATGAATTAAGCTTGTCTCTTATATAGAAATTATATTCATTATTTCTTGATTCTTGATTCTTGGCGTGAAAAACAATCCAGCCAATTAGATTTAAAGCATAACTCCTGATTTGTCTCGTAGTTATCTTCTTTCCAACTATACAAATCATCTTTAAACCAATTACTTAACTTTGGTCAAATAAAACAAAGAAAACAACCAGTTAAGTCTATCTTTAGCTCATTCTAGCTAGATATTTTGTCATTTTTTGAACTCTATGTTCCGTCGGTCAACTCTACAGTTAGTCGTCGGTGACAACTGATAGTTCCATCAGTGTGACTCCATTTAGCTTTAGGATCTCCATCTGTCAGGCATCATTGGATTTTTACTCATTGGGAAACTCTATTTTCATCTCATCAGGCATCCTGTGGTTTTTCTTCACTGGGCAACACTGTCTTCTACTCATCGGGTATCACTATGACTTTTCTTCTTTGCCTTTTCCGATGGTGTGCACTCCATCGGTGTTGTCTGTCACTTAATGAATACTTGACTTTTATGCATTGTTGAAAGCATAACCTTTGTTCCATTGATTCTCTAAATTCTTTGGCATTATATACATGACCATACAGATGATATCAAGTTGACATCAATGACAATACAAACCATTAACTTATTTAATGCATTGCATTATCTTCAACTTAACATTATCAAACATTCAATCAGTTACATGTCATCAATATTTGCCTTTGGAATTGATGGCAACATACTATATTATCACACTATACTATTTCTAATAAAATATGAAATACAATTGTTGAGATTCATCAAACTACTAATCTTTCCCTTTTGTCAACCGATAAATGTTTGAACTTCGGTAAGCTTTGTTTTAGCTTAGATTTTATTCTTGCAGATCTTTATCTTCTGATGTGTTGAGACCTCTTCTTGTGTCAATTTCACTCCTTTGACTGTTCTTTCTCTTTTGATGTCTTTTTCTTCTTGTCAGCAACTCTCCCTTTGTATAATCTTTCATACAATTTTCTCTCCCTTAGGATATAATCTCTCCCTGTTGGAGTAATCTAATAATGGATAATCTATCTCTCTTTTTCCTGAAGGATGTGATAATATGGATAATCTCTCTCCCTTTGAAAACAATGCCAAAACAATATTTTACAAATATCTGACATTCATGTCAAGCAATCATTCTTTCTCCTATCCATAATATATTCCTTGAATTTCCCTTATCCATCATTAATACAACAATATGCTCTGGTGCTCAGTTCTGATATATACATGTCTATATATAGATGTATCTTTTGAAGTTCATCTCTTTTCTTGAATCAACATGATTGATATTCTGATAATATGTAGGTTGATGCAGCCTTTAGTCATTTTACTGATTGGTAGACAAGGTTTTGACCCCTAGTCTCTTTCATAAGTACTCAAATGTATCCTTGGGTAGTGGCTTGGTGAAGATATCAGCCAATTGTTCTTTTGATTGCACATACTCAAGTGTCACCTCTTTTTCTTGAATTTTTTCTCTCAAATAATGATACTTGATGGCAATGTGTTTAGTCTTAGCATGCATGACTAGATTCTTGTAAATGTTTATTGCACTGGTGTTATCACAATAGGTAATCACTGGTTCTAAGATCTTTATATGCATACCTTCCAGCAACTGTTTGATCCATGCAATATTTGAGCAATTTGCAGCAGCAGCAACATATTTTGCTTCTGTAGTAGACTGAAAGATGCATTCTTGCTTCTTGCTAATCCATGTGACAAGTTTGTCACCCATAAAGAATGCTCCTCCAGTTGTGCTCTTTCGGTAATCAAGATTTCTAGCCCAATCAGTGTCGTTAAACACCTTAAGTTCAAATTTGACTTCTCTTCTATACCATAGGCCAAATTCCTCAGTGTTCTTCAAATATCTTTGAATTATTTTCACAGCAGTCGTATGTGATTCCCTGGGGTTAGCAAAAAATCTAGCAACAATTCCTATTGCATGTGCAATATCTGGTCTAGTGTGTACAACATACATGTGTTTTCCAATCATTGATATGTACAAAGTTTGATTTACCTCTGTTTTCTTTTCCTCCTTTGTTAACTTACATCCAGTAGCCATCAATGTTCCAACTGGTTTGGATTCTTCCATTTTGAATATTTTTAGGACCTCTTTGTTGTACTTCGACTGTGTAATGAAAATACCTTCTCCTTGTTGCATGATCTGGAGACCAAGAAAGAACTTGATTTCTCCAAACATAGACATCTCAAACTCTTTGCTCATATCATTTGCAAATGATTTGCATAGCATATCATTGCCTCCAAATATGATGTCATCAACAAATATTTCAGCAATCAAAGTGTTAGCATCAGTATCTTCCTTCAAATAATGATTACTATTTTCATTATTCCTTACAAATCTAATACTTATTAGATTGGAATGAAGTCATTCATACCAGGCTCTAGGAGCTTGTTTCAATCCATACAAGGCTTTGTGAAGTCTACATACCATGTTTCTCTTGTCTGGATTGAAAAACCCTTCTGGTTGCTCAATGTATACCTCTTCTTCAAGTATTCCATTTAGGAATGTTGACTTGACATCCATTTGATATAATCTGAATCCTTTGAATGTAGCATAAGCAAGTAATATTCTTACTCCTTCTAGCCTAGCAATGAGTGCAAAGGTCTCTCCATAGTCTATACCTTCCTCTTGTGCATACCCCTTGCATACTAGTCTTGTTTTGTTCCTTGTGACTTCTCCATTCTCATTCAACTTATTCCTGAATGTCCATTTTGTAAGGATGACATTCTTGTCATCTGGTCTTGTTATAAGTGACCATGTTTTTTTTTTCTCAATCTTCTCAATCTCATCATTCATAACACTTATCCATTCTTCATTATCAAGTGCAACATTGACAAATTTTGGCTCAAACTCACAAATTAAACAATTCGAGCTTAAAGACTTACTTCTTGTTCTTGTACCAGCTTTCTTATCTCCTATTATTTGGATCTCTAGATGATTCCTTCTTACATATCTTGCAAGTACAGGTATAGCTCTTTGTGTATTAGCTTGCTCATCATTTTGATCTTCATTCTGTTCTTCATCACCTTGCACACTATCTTGATCATTATCCTAATCGTCGGTATTTGCAGCCTGATGCTCGGAAGCAATGATTTGTAGCTCAGGAGCTCTACATTTTTGATAGGGTAGAGTATCAGGTTCCTCATTGTAAGTGAACTTATTATAGTCCTCTAGTTCTTTAGTGCTTTCTTGTTCATTCTTATCTACAAACTCATCTATCTTTACATTTGCACTTTCAATAATTTTGTTAGAGGCTCTATTTATACATTTGTAAGCCTTGCTCTTGGTAGAATACCCTAGAAAAATTCCTTCATCACTCTTGGAGTCAAGTTTTCCATTTCTATCATCTTTTAAGATATAACATTGGAATAACTTACATTTGGTGTGTATCCATACCATAGCTCATAAGGTGTCTTGTTGGTGTCTTTCTTCAATTTTACTCTAATTATTGTGTAAACAGTAGTACTGACAACTTCCCTCCAGAATATTTGGGTGATGTCTTTTCCTATCATCAGTGTTCTAGCACTATCAACTACTGATCTATTCCTTCTCTCAGCACTCCCATTTTGCTATGGTGTTCTTGGTGCAGAAATCTATGTTTTTATACCATGCTCATTATAGAAATTAGTGAATTCATCTGAGATAAATTCACCTCCTCTATCTGATCTCAAACATTTTAGATCCTTACCACTTTTTTTCTCTACCATATCCTTATACCATTTAAACATCTTAAATGTTTCTGATTTATCTTTTAGAAACATAACTGTCATCATTCTAGAATAATCATCAACAAAGAGAACAAAATATCTATCTCCATAATAACTCTTTATCCTTATAGGTCCACATAAATCAATATGGACTAATTCTAGAATTGCATCAGATGTATGGGTTTTGCTTTTGAAACTGGACTTTGACATTTTACCTTTTTGATAGTTTTTACACATGATGTTGGCAGGCTTGGTCATCGTCAGTAAGCCTCTGACATTTCTCTTTTTTCTAATCTTTATCATGTTGTCAAAGTTCACATGACATAGGATTTTGTGCCATAACCATATGTCTTCATTTGTAGCAATCAAACAAGTGGATTCAGTGTCATTCACATAGAATAAGTTACCTTTTCTCTGTTCACCGGTACCAATCAGATTTTCATATTTGTTGAAGATCTTTGCCTTCCTATTTTCAAATGCAACTTTGTGACCTGAATTATTCAACTGAGAAACACTCAATAGATTATAATTCAACCCATTTACCCAATAAGCATTCTCACACTTTATTTGGTTATTTAACATTATTGTTTCTCTACCTCCAACTGGACAAGGTGTGTCATTTCCCATTCTTACTGATCCACCCTTGTAGTATTCAAAATTCTCACAATTTTTCTTATCACCGGTCATATGATGAGTGCAGCCACTATCTATGATCCAAACATCATTTTTTATAATTTTAGATATGAGAGTTGTTTCTACATACCTTTCTTCATCATCATCTGAATCATCTTTTACAGCCACAAACACCATCTCAATGTCTTCATCAGATTTGGTGTCAGTATCATCATCCTTGCATTTTTCTAGGTAGTTTACCTTCTTTCCTTTGTCCTTATAGTCTCAGGTATCTCTTCTTTCTGATTGTTGGTAGCTTCTGTAATCACCTCTGTCAGACTTCTTCTCAAAAGATTTGTCATTACTTCTATCATTTTTTCTTCTGTTAGTACATCTTGCAGCAAAGTGTCCAATCTCTTTGCAATTAAAACAAACAAGTGGTAATTTACCTTTGTCTCTCTTCATTCTTCTGGCCATAAGTGCTTCAATTTCATTAAAATCATCTTCTTCATTTTCACTATCACTATCTTTTCTCATAGTGTTTTTGTGACTTGATTTACTTATTCTCATAGAAGTTTTGAATGCAGACTCTATGTTTCGTAAGACACTATTATCAAAGTTATTCATCTCAAATGAAATCAGTCTTCCAATTAAACTATCTAGAGTAACATTTCTATTTTCTACTACTCTCATTTCTTGAATGGCAGATACTCTAATAGCATAAGT